>CALNHX010003350.1:0-151922 GCA_940337035.1 Agriotes lineatus | reverse complement strand
GCTGAACATTGACCTCTCTAATTCCAATTGTATTATCGCTCGAAATGTTTAGTCTAAAATCACATCATTTTATGTCGCTTAAGCAGATCCTTTACGGTCTTCTATGGAAC
Organism: Agriotes lineatus; assembly: GCA_940337035.1. Classification (NCBI taxonomy): domain Eukaryota; kingdom Metazoa; phylum Arthropoda; class Insecta; order Coleoptera; family Elateridae; genus Agriotes; species Agriotes lineatus. Next base: position 151,812 of record CALNHX010003350.1, on the reverse strand, counting down.
ACATCCATTATTTTTTCTTAATTTTAGCCATTTTCTGTCTATTGCTGAACATAGATCTGTCTCACCTGCTTTGAAATTTATTATCTTTAGCACTGAACAAGAAGTTGCTTCGCGATCTACAGTAGATGTGACGAGACACATCCATTATTCTCTTCTTATTTTCAGCCATTATTTTTCCAGTGTCGAACATAGATCTCTACCATCTGCTTCCAAATTTATCATCGTTGGCTGTAAGGTGTTTCATATAGCCTAAGCCTCACCTTTACGCTCTGCGGTAAATAAAACAAGATACACTCGTTATTTCCTTCTATATTTCAGCCATTATTTGTCCAGTGCTGGATAGAAATCTGTCCTATCTGTTTCCAAATCTATTATTGCTAGCACCATTTGGTGTTATTGTTTGCTAGTACGTTGTTTTATATCGTTTAAGTATCTCCCATACAGTCTACGGTAGATACGAATAACGAAATATATCCATTATTCTCTTCTTTACATCAGCCATTATTTTTCCAGTGCTGAACATAGATCTCTTCTATTTTTGATCTCAAAAGTTTTAACATTGGCACTATTTACACGCCCATTATTCTCTTCTTTATTTCAGCCATCATTTGTCCAGTGCTGAACATAGATCTATCCCATCTGCTTCCAAATTTATTATTGTTAGCACTATTTGTTGTCATGGCTTGCTAATACGTTCTTTTGTGTTGTCTAAGCATCTCCTATAGAGTATATGGTAGATATACGAAACACATTCATTATTCTCTTCTTCATATCAGCCACTATTTTTCTAGTGCTGAACACAGATCTCTTCCATTTGCTTTCAAAATTTTTATCGGCACTATTTGGCATAATTCCGTCTAAACAGCTCCTTTAGGGTCTACGATAGATATAACGGGGCAGATAAGGTGTTTTATTTATTTCAGCCATTACTTGTCCAGTTCTAGACATCGACTCTGCCATTTGCTGCAAGTTTATCATCTTTGGCATTATTTGGTATCATTGGCTGATAGATAGATTTTTATATCGTCTAAGCGCATCCTTTACGTCTACAGTAGACATACCGAGCCACATCCATTATTTTATTCTTTATTTTAGCCATTATTTGTACAGTACTGAAAACGGATCTTTCCGATCTGCTTCGAAATTTATTATCGTTGGCACTTTTGGAGCCATTTTCTGTTAGCACAGTTTTATATACTGCCTAAGGATATCTTTTGCGGTCTACGGTAAGTCTAAGAGGACATATTCATTATTCTCTTCTTTATTTCAGCCAATATTTGTCCAGTGCTGAACATAGATCTATCCTATCTGCTTCCAAATTTATTATCGTTAGCACTATTTCGTGTCAGTGTCTGCTAGCACGTTCTTTTATATCGTCTAAGCAACTCCTTTAGGGTCTACAGAAGATATAACGGCACACATCCATTAGTCTTTTCTTTATTTCAGCCATTACTTGTCCCGTGCTGGACATATATATTTGCTATTTGATTTCAAATTTATTATCATTGGCACTATTTGGTATCATTACTTGCTAGAACGTTTTTCTATATCGCATAAGCATATCCTTTACGTCTACAGTAGACGTGCCGAAACATTCATTATTCTCTTCTTTATTTCAGCCAATATTTGTCCAAAGCTGAATATAGATCTATCTCATCTGCTTCCAAATTTTCTGTCGTAGGCACTATTTGGTGTCATTGTCTGCTAGCACATTCTTTCATATCGTCTAGGTAGCTTCTTTTGGGTCTACTGTAGCTATAACGTAACACATCTATTATTCTCTTCTTCATTTCAGTCATTATTTGTCCAGTGGTGAACATAAATCTTTGCCATTTGCTTTGAACTTTATTATCGGTGGAACTGTTGGATATCATTGTCTGCTGGAATGTTCTCTTAGATCGTCTCAGTAGATTCTTTACAGTCTAGGGTAGATATAACGAGACATATCTAGGATTATCTTCCTTATTTCAATGATTATTTGTCCAATGCTAAAAATAGATCTATTCCATCTGCTTTAAAATTTATAATCCTTAGCACTATTTTATGCTATTCTTTCCTAGAACGGTTTTTATATCGTCTAAGCAGCTCCTTGAGAGTCTACGATAGATATAACGAGACACATATATTGTTATTTTTTATTTCAGGCCTTATTTGTTCAATGGTGAACATCTATCTCCTTCATTTGTTTTGAAATTTATTATCGTCTGTACTATTTGGCATCATTGTCTGCTAGAACGTTCTTTATATCGTCTATGCAGATCCTTTACCGTCTACGGTAGATATAACGAGACGCATCCGTTGTTTTCTTCTCTTTTTCATCCATTATTTATGCAGTGATGAACATACATCTCTGCTATCTGCTTCTAAATTTATTACAGTTGGCACCATTTGGTGACATATTGATCAAAGGTGTAGCGCCTTTACGACATTTTCCGGGCATTCAAGCAGCTTCAATCGAGCTTGGCGAACAGGCTTGAAGAAAGAAAACTGTTCAGCTGCATCTCAAAGCGTCATGGAAGAATCGACAACAGCAGTTCAAAGGAGGACTTCTGACACATTGGCTTTAATCTACGTGCGTTATAACAAATGATGTTCTAGGACTAAGTCGGTCTGCAAAGAGTTGGCGTGATGATACAGAACTCCCTCAAATATCCAAATCGGGGAACGAAATGATAATCAATTGCACAACACTGAGACTAGAAACGGAATTTAAAGTGCGTAGGCTGTGCCTTGGGGAATTATTAAATCCGATGGCGTCTAAAAATGCGGTGGTGAAGTCAATTTTAAACTACCATAACGAATATGTTAAAAATGTACCATTACAACTTTTATAAGAGCTCAAAGTATAACTTACTCGCAGAAAATTTATTGACAACTGATAGTTTTCAGCTAAGTTTAAATTGTTATTTTTGAATATTACGTTTTTATTCTCAAAGAGCTGATAGAAATGTTCTTCGAAACATGTAGAAAATACAAAAAAAAAAAACCAGCTTGAACCTCGGATTCGATCTCTCAATTCTGTTTACTGCTTATTTTTTCAAGACATCTTGTTAAACTGCATGGAAATTGTATGTTATTTCGTATTTGAATTTGTTGTTCCCCTAAATCACGACAACTAAATGAATTTGATGAATCCTTTCCAATACCAAGGTTCTAAGCCGAACTACCGAATTAGAAGCCCAGCCATCTTACTACTGCGCCACCAAGCTTCTTATGACATGTACTACTTGGAGAATTCAAATATCGTCAAAGACCAATCATAACTGGTATATGGTTTGGTCGTCTTGTACATATAGCATAATTTTAATTCATTTATTAAGTTAGATTAAGTGGAAGAACAACATTAGTTGAACTTCGCCTTTTTTCTGTATCCCAGAAAATAAAGCCACTTATTACTATTATTATTATGACTTATCTAAACTAATTAATTAAACTTTAATCATTTGTTGTATTTACAGATTCATGAAATGGTTGTTCATCCTGTTGGGGAAAGATTTTAATATCATGAAACCTAACAGCAAATCCGTTATTGGTAAGTCTTATTTGATTTCTGTGATTGAATTTATTACAGCAACATTTTGTTTAGGGACAACTCGTAGAACTACTACTTCACTTTTCCCAGACTGGTTGGTTTTAAACGTGATTTATCGAGGGCATGCGCTTCATATACTATTAAAATATGCAATATACTATACTGCTATACTGAACCTTGTTATTGTTAAACCCATTATTTTTTAAAAATCAAATGATTAGAAAAATAAATTCGCCTCAATGTTTTTTTATCATTTAGTTGTTCTATACTTGTTATACAGTTTTCTCGTAGGTAGTAGCTCCTGTTGCCATAGCTGATTGACGTGCGGCAATATAATTGTTTTACATATAAATAAATGTCTACAAGTGCTTACATCGAAATTTACTTGACGTTAAAAGAAAGCATTATAAGTAGAAATAAAGAAAATTGCGAAAGAAGCAGGAAAATAGAGTTAAAATAGGGCACACAAAGGCTACTATGGCGACGAATGCAAGTGGAAAGATAAAAAAAAGTTGCACTCAAAGATCAAGCACTTACACTGAAAATAAAAAGGCTAGACAACGAAAACGAAACCTGCAAAAGATAAGGTTAAAGAAAAACGGCACAGAATTTGGGAATTGGCCACCTGAGATGTGAGGAGTTTGGACGCTAAAGAATATAAACGAAAGGCTGTTTTATAATAAAAATTAATAAATTTTAATTACATTTAATATTAATAACATTAATAGAAGATGTCAGGTCAATTTATATTCGTAACGCCACTTGTGTAAATTAGGCAGTTCTTTCTCATTTTTGGCTAAGCCGGCCCCGTCAGATAGTTGTAGAAGTCAAGGAATGTAACCTCCCTCGTTGCAGACTGCTAACAATGCATACTAAAAGGATCTCACAGATTGTGTGGGCGGCTTTCGCTGCCATTAATAACGTCCGCATAACTCCATGAGAAATTACCTTTTCTGCCGTTACACCTCTCACGACGAAGAAAAGCATTCTTGGCAGCATAATCTCGAACTGAGTCAATCGGGGTTTGAAAGTCAAGTCCGCGTGTCGATATTCGATTCCCAGGCCACCTTACTTTGCGGTTGCACGGTCATCCAATATTGAGTCAGTGGCCTCGAAGCGAATAAGTTCGGCGTGTGGAAGTTGCGTAAAGACTGGAAGCTCTTTTATCGTTGAATAGTTTCTTCAACTACGGCCAACCTCCGGGATCAACCCTGATGGCTTCCGAATAAATTACGAACAGTGAAGGAGGAATCTCATAGCAAATCGCAAATCCAGTCCCACTTCAAATCACATTTTTTGTAGCAATTTGTCTCTCCGCGCCCGCTCTTTGAGAAAAAGTGGTGTCAACCATGTCCATGCAGTAAAGCTGTAACGTTTCGCCCAGCGCGAACGCGAATTTGGGAATTATAAATAAATTCGCCCGTTCTCTCATGGCGTATTTCACGTTAGGTATCGGGGCGCTGCATTTTTAGCCCGCGCGGGCACAGATAAACGATGTCATCGCGGAGAGTCGCAGGTATTCCGCCGCGCATCTAAAGGAAGGCTCTCCCGCTCTAATAAACCGGCGTAAACCGTCGATTACACCAGCCTAGGGTATATAAAGATAAACTGAAGCCATTACAGAGAGAATTTTTCCCGAACCTCTTCCAGACCTGATTTCGCTCAGGAGAGCCTCCGGGCTCTTCGAAAATCTTCCTAAACTTTTCTCCTAGCCTAATCTCACTCAGGAGGGTCTCTAGACTCTTCTAGGAGACTCCTGCCAGCTGTCCAGCACCTGGTTACAAGGGGGGTCATTCGAGACTCATCAGTAACGTTTCCCAGCACCTGGTTACTAGGGGGGTCATCCGAGACTCATCAGTAACGTTTCCCAGCACCTGGTTACTATGGGATCATCCGAAACTCATCAGTAACGTTTCCCAGCACCTGGTTACTAGGCGAGTCATCCCGGACTACTCGGTGACGATTTCTAACACCTAGTTATTAGGGGAACTAAACCGAGCTCGCCGACGACGATTCCTAACTCCTAATTAATAGAGGAGCTAAACCGAGTTCGCCGACGACGATTCCCAGTACCTGGTTACCAGGGGGATTAAACCGAGCTCGCCGGTGACGGTCCCGTCCATGAACTAATTTTCGCGCACCTGGACAAGGAAGCTGACGTAATTAAGTCCATTAATTGCGTGCGGAGCGGCTTGGCACCATCGAAGCCGAAAACGCGCACTAGGAGGCCCAGCCTAGAAAGCCAGAAGCCGGCTTCCAGAGTTACGCACGTTTGAGTTGAGAGCAATTCCACCGGGATCATCGCCAACAACAAACAGAGGGGTTATTCGATCGAAATTCACTTAAAGTAGGGACAAGAAATCAGACGACGTCCGCCACCAAGCAAATTTAAGTGACGTCATAAATACCACCATTAGATTTACAAAACCGATATTTATTTTCTTCTTTACAGCTCACTTTAAATCATGCGTTTAGTTTAAGCTTAATCAATTATCAATGGAAAATTAACAATTTAATGTACATATAGCTTTTATGATGAATAATAAATAAAAAACGTAAATGTGCCAGAGACTTTAACGCTTCAGTGTTGGTGATAAAATATTACTAACACTAGGTTTATGTTTGTATTCGATCGATAGTATCGAACCTGCTGCACTGTGTTGACTGTTGAGGTTAAGTTTGTTTTTGTGTTTGAAAAGCCAATCTTTTCAGAACAAAACCTGGGTTTTAGTGTTGAGTTCTTAGTGTTTAACATGCCTAAACCATTGAGTAGCCAATCCAAGCAACTTGTTGCCAACTTATTGTTATTTCGAACGTGAACGAGATAATGGAGAGCCACTACTTGCACTTACTGCATTTAGAGAGGTTTGTGAATAAAAGATATAGTCAAAATTTTAAGCATAACATGTAATTTGTAATTTCAGAGGGTTGCAAATGCATTACAACTGAGCAGATCTGCTGTATCATCAGTTTCACAAGCTGTTAAAAGCAACGAAGTTCTTAGCAGCCCAAAGAAAAAGAGACCTCGCCGCAAACCTGTGAGAGATGTGGATGATTTTCACTCAACTGCGATACGGAATGTTATTTATGAAATGTATGTAACCAGTATCACAATATTGAAAAAATCTGAAATGAAAGTTTCCTACATATGCTTTAAAATATTTGGTATTCCAAGCTTAAACCTAAATTTCGACTAATAAATAAACGATTATATTATCATTAGGTAATTTTTTTATTAATTGCAAATTATTGTCATTTATTAGAACAACACGTAACAAGGCAGACACTGTTGCAAAAATTAAAAGAACGCGACATCTTTCAAGGTGGCAAGCCATCCTTAGGTTGCGTTTTAAGGGACATGGGATTTCGGTGGAAAAAGGATGACCCTCGTAGGGGGTTAATGGAACTAGCCCACGCTGCATTTGCAAGAGCACAGTTTCTGCAATCGTATGTTAGAAACTTAAATTCAGACCGTCCATTGGAATTTGTGTTTATTGGTGAGACATGGGTGTTTGAAAATGGTACAGTTTTAAGATCCTGGCAGGATAATAATAAGAAAAGCGTCAAAAGTATAAAGGTTGATGGACATAGGCATACATTTTAGATTTATTAAAGTGTAGTACTTATTTGCTTACAGCTATGCTTTTTCAGGTACATTGTGTTACACGCAGGAAACAGAAGAGGGGGTATTCCTGGTGGGAAAGAGAAATTGGGTTTGAGAGGGAAGAAATATGTCCCCTAATAATAAATTTAAATGAAGATACAGATAGCAGTAGCGATGGTGATGTTAGTAGTGACAATGACTCTTAAAATTTGTTTAAATATGTTTGTTATACTGTGACACTAGCCCCTTCTTATATGGGTGTCAAAATTACTGCGAACGGGTAGCTATCAGTCGGAGAGAGTTCGCTCAGATATACCATAGATTAACACACAAGACACCATAGAAATACATTTAAGCAATTTAATTTGTTTAGCTATGGATACATTTAGCATTTACTGGAAGTTTGTGAATTTAAATTGTATATTACAATAAAGTGGATGTGGTTCTTAAAATGCCGTTTCGCATCCCTGGAGGATCCGCAACCAATGAAACACGGACGGACGGCGGGTGTTTCATCGTTGTATTAAACCCTCGGAGGTAGTCGGCGCTCTGGAACTCGTGCTATTCTGACGTATGTAAATGAAGAAATTAGGTTACTTACTGTATTTCTTACCCTAATTAAACTGCTACGATTTTCACCGGGAGGTCGCGGCGGTCTATGAAAAGGGAGCGAGTTTCTTTAGCGCGATCCTCACTGCGGGATAACTTCACTAGCCCTGGGAGTTTTTGTGCCTTGGAGATGTTATTTCCCCATGAACATGCCAAGTACGTAGCTTGTAATGTACGTAGCAGTAATCTGAATAATTAGTAATAGTTTGCTTGCTTACACAAATTTGCCAATCGAATTCGGGCTACTTTAGTTATGAATTGAAATTAAAATGAATGGTTTCGAGTTGAAACTCTAAAGTTTCAGCAGTTGTCTATGGGGCAAAAAATTAATCTCGCGGCGGCTTATAACGGGGTTTGAGTTAATGGAACTGTTAAGCCTAATTAATGTCGGGATTATTTATAAGGGGGCAATTTAAGTTTGCGATGTAGGTCTCCGCGAGGAAGGCATCCACGTCTAACAAACTTTAGGTTTATTTACAGGAACAGTTTAAGTTTGCGATGTGGGTCTCCGCGAGGAAGGCATCCACGTCTAACAAACTGCAGGTCTGGTCTTCTAGCGAATATCGGCAGGGAATCAGGAATTCGAAGCAGAAGAATAAGTAAGAATTTCTCTGGGCCGGATGGAAAACAGGAAGGGGGATGGGGAACTGGAAACGGAGTCTGGAAAAATCTCGCTGGAGAATCTGTCTGCAAAATCTGAATAGAAAATCTGAATCTATCTAAAATGAGCTTTGAAACTGCTTTTATACGGCTTTGGATGTTCATAGGTGGGGGAGGAACGGCGCGCGGCGCCCCTTTGTGTGCCTCCCGTTATCTCTGGCGGAACGCCGGCTCACGCTGGCTTATCTTCTGGGACATTGTCACGCCGTGATTGGTGATAACGCTGAGGTCGGCGACGTATAAATTTGAATATATTATTTAATATTTGCTGTCATAATATAGTATATAGTCATAATTTAGTATGTAGTCTATACATATTGTAGTAAATTATGTAGTTTGTAGTTAGTTATGTAGATTATGATCAGACGTGCTATACATTGTATGTTATATTGATAAGTATTGTACGCTTCTCATACGAAAAATAAATAAAAATTATACAGTATAGCTATTAATTTATAGTACTGAAAATTTCAAACTCTTTTCACTTAAAATAATATGTAATAATAAATTAACACTTAAATATTAGCTTTACGAATAACATGTTCTAAGTGCCCTCCATTACGTTGGACGCACAGTTCGTATCGTTTTTGCATATTTGTGGCCATATTTGAAAATAGAGGCTGTTGCATCTGTCGTATCGCTTCTGTAATTTTCTCTTTTAACTGTTGTATTGTCGTGCAGCTTTATCTTTTTCTTGGTGTAGCACACTTCCAGTTCTTCTAAATTTTGTTATAATGTCCAGTACAATAGGATTACTTGGTGCCTGTTTATTGAAATGCTCCGAAAATTGTTCGCGGAAGAATTTAATGCTTGAACCATTTTGTCTACCTAAAACGTATGAGCGAAAATAGTACTCAACTAAAAAGACTTTTTCTTCAGTAGATAACATTATTTACGAACTTAAAAACATATTAGTACATCTAACCAACACCAAACGTCAATGTTTATGTCAAATAACAGTGTCAATTGTTAGAGGTTTAAGCAAAAGTCGGCCTACCGTTTCAGTACTGTAAATTAATAGCCATACTGTATTTGTAGTATTAATTCATAGCATGTTTATCATAGTGTAGTATTGTTATTGTGGACTTGCTGTACAAATAAATATTAAAAAAAGAACAAAATTAGTTTTACATTACCTACACATTACCGCACAATCATCTTTTAGGGTTTTATCAAACTTGCAATACTTGCACAATAATAACGGCATTGTATTATTTTAACTCAAAATATAGAATTTCCATTAAAGTTGTGAAAAATTATAGCACTAACTGTGTCGTTGGTTGCCTATACTATCAGGAATTTATAATCGTTCTTGGGGTAAATATAAACATACTATGTTTATGACGTCATTACTCTTGATGACGTTTGTCGTCTGATTTCTCGTCCATAGTTTACTTGGATTTGCGAAGCTTCTACCACAGGTAAAACCAGATAAACTTCCCGTCCGCCCCCAGTACACCTGCAGTTCCGCCGATAAACACTAGGCGCGCCAGGTACGCATGCAATTTAACTTGATATTGCCTGCACTTTCGTCAATTCAATATTTTAAAGACCGAATGTTTACGTACCGCTATTAAGCGGTTTTCCCTCACTGTCATTTTCTGTATACATGCTCGTCGAACTGCCTACGGGATTGTATAGACTGGTCTGAAAATGGACTGCCAGGCCCCCAAATCTAAACGAACGAAACCTACCGGTAGAGTAAACTCGACTTGTTTACAAGCATTGTTACATTTTTATTCCTTTGTCTGATCAAATACAATTTAATTTGATGTATTTAGCTAAACATATTATACAATCATAAAAATTATTTTGTGTTTTTTCCTGGGTAATTCATCTTGAGTTTATTATTGGTACCTTGGCATTCTGAGCTACCTGGGAAGCCAGTATCAGTCTGGTAAGTGTAGCAAACATTAAACAATTAAATTAAATTAAACTAGTCCGACAGGCTACAACGCTATCTGTCGAACCAGGACGTTCTGCATTCAACTCAGATAGAATTATCTGTAATTGCTTGATTTTATGTTTTATACTTCTCTCGTCTAAAATACGTAGGAAGTATTGTAATGTCTGCACGTGACGATATTTTGCATGCGGATTATTCGGCTACTTGTCAGAAAACCAAATATGTTTCCGGTCAAATCTATACAGAGTGGACAATTTAAAACATAAAACGTTGTCTATTATTGCCTTAATACAGGAATCGATAAAGGTAGTAATTTGAACATAGCTCAGGTTTTTATCTTTGGTAAAAATTGGACATATACAGGGAGAAAATTGCAAACAGATAAAAAGAAAAACGATAGTTGCTGACTGCAGATAGCGCAACGGAAAGGTGTAGTGATAACCTCGCACTGGATTCAACACAAGAAACAGAAATGTGTAACGATGGCCGTATTTAGTTAATTTTCTTGGATGTGATTATCATAACGAGTAAATAGTATCGGATATTAATTCTACATCATATACTTTGATCACAAATTATTGTAGTAAAGTGAATAATAGCAGGTTGGGCCAGGTAAATAAGGGCAGAAAACTAAGGACGTTAAAAAATGAATAAATCAAATTTATAATTTTATATTTTGTAGGTACCTATTAAATTTTGGCATTGATATTGCGTTACCTGTACTAAAGTTTTGTATTCAAAATTACGGTTTTTGCTTTGAAATGTCGTTTTCCATTACAAAAAAATTTGTAAGAAGCTTTACTCAAAACTTCCCTCTCAAGTGGACGTTGTGACACTAAATAATTTTAAAAATCAAAGGAAAATAGGCGTAAAAATATTTTCACGTTTCCAATAATACTGAAACACTAGAAGGGAAACACTTGGTAATGCAAAGTACATCAATTTTTAAATAAAAAGCTATAACATGTGATGGGATTCGAATTTTAGTGCCTGCGAACGAGCCATTCATTTCATTGTTCGCCGGTAGCACACGAGTGGCCTTCGCTGCTTGAGCCACCGGGTTCCTGCAATGCTGCATTTCAGATGACGCACTTATTCGTTGCTCCTTTTTTTTGTCTCGCACAACATTTATCATATGTCTATTGGGTCCCATTTTTGGTAAGGTTAAGCCTGCGCTATGTGCAAATTATTACTTCTACATATTTCTCAGTTAAAACAAAAATAACCAACAGTTTATTTTCTTAAGGTGCTCACCCTGTATATATTTGTCTGAAATGTTCTCGGTTTTATGCCAGGTAGGTATATAATATGTATACAAAATCATGTCTTTCTCCAACACATAGATTTTGAGTTATACCGCCAACAGGCAGACAGAATTGAGAAAACGCCTAGATGACGAAAAACAGTTTCGTCATCTAGGGACTCTGAATCGTGAAGATCTGAAGAAATCTAGGATGGCGATTTTTTCGCGATTACAATACAAGTAAAAAGAAGCGAATGGGGAGCGAGTAAAGGCTCAGTTCACGATTGGTAACCCCGTTTCTTCAGGACACCCCTATTTTGTAAGTTACAAACACATGTAAACACTGCGCTTATGCGATTTAGCTAGTTAATGCTAAATGTTACGCCTCTACGGTCTTTCTGCGCTGACGTTACGCTGGAGAGCTGCGGCATTATTCTTTAGGCGGTATCGGCCATATATCTAATACAATACAACAACCAACTCTTCAATGTATATTGGTGAGCGGTGCGCAAGGGCGGCGGCGTCGTCCGCCCAATGGGGAAGTGGTGAAGTTTAAAATTCGCTTCTAAAGGCGGAGTTCGAATTCTCACGCATGCGCACGAGACGCGTTATACTCTAAGTGAGCCGTAATGTTTTCGGACGTTTCCAGGCCCTACTAGCAATATATGTGTATTATATATATGGTATCGGCTGTACTGACATTGGATCGTCGCCATTTGTGTCTATTTGTTCTTTGAAGTTGCGACACACTGTTACAAGTAGAAAAGTACAACGTGGTATAATACTAGATGGTATTTTAGTTAAAATAAATCAAACTTCGATGAAATAGATATATTAGGAAAAATTTGATATGGGCGTTTTTTATATTACATTTGCACAATTGGTCCAAAAATCGAACATTTTGCGTCCGATTTGAGATAAGGTTCCGATGCGACGTCGGACAATGATCCCAAATACCGGACTGTCTGGGCGAAAACCGGACGGGTGATAACCCTAGCACAAGAATTAAAAGCGGGAACCATACGTATTTAAGAGCAAGTTACGAGCGAGTAAGACCAGTTTTATTTAAACCAAGTGTACCATTTTGCCCCACTCGGTATCAGAGCAGTAGCACAACGTAGAAAGTGTAAACTGATGAGCTGTGATATTAGAGACTACGTAATACTAGTCAGCTAAACAATGTGTCTTAAATGACCTTAACCAAGGAGCGGGAACCAAAAGCCACCAAGAGCTGTAGGAATTAAGCGAGATTTCGAGTGAGTCCAATTTTGCTTAAACCAATTGTAGGAAGAGAATAGAAGAAATTTAGAAGCTGTAAATTGATGTTGTAAAAACGAGTTATTCCGATGGGCTCATAATACATGTTTAAAATGTGTTTAAAATATTAGGTGCGGTCACGACACGACTTTCTTTTACTGCTTGTAGCAGTGGCGTAACTATCATATGTGCAGGGGGTGCGAAGAACCTCCGCGCCGAATCTATATAGGCGCCGCAGTAGCGGAGTTTTTAGTGAAAATAAAAGTTTTCCTAGAATAGTGGTTCAAAGCGGCAACAGACTATGATACGTGAGCGCCACTGGGCTCTTTTGAATGTTCAGGCTTTTCTCCTTTTGAGTAGATTAGAAGTTCCAGCTCTAGTGTGTGTTTGTGATTCTTAGATTTCATAGTGCATAGTGCATAGTAACATACTATAAATTCAAAATTTTAAGCCGCAAATTTCTGACGATTGCCTCAGATACAGAGGTCATAGAGAGTGCCAAATTACTTCAAACTACGTATGAAACTGATCTCGATAACGTCTACTAAAGCAAATTGTACAATTTCGATCTTCGTACGCAACTAGTATTAAATCTTGCTTATCAGTGAAGGAAGTGGGAGAAAAATGTCTGTGTAATCACACATAATTGGCTAGCTTTCCAAATTTGCATACAGCTTATATCCTATTTTTTACATCCCGTCACTACAGCCTCCACTGAGAGATATTTTTCTAAATTAAAAAACTTTTTGATAAGTAAGATGAGCCAAATACGCCTAAAGAGTTTTGCATTACTAAGTATCGAGAAAGTAAGGGCCAGTACTCTTGGTTTTAATTCACTGATAGATATGTTAGCTTTAGCAAAGTTTCGCAAAAGAGAGTTTAATTAAAGTGCTATACCTACATATTTATATATCTATATATTTTATTTTTCTTGTGAATTATTTAAATTTGTATTCCTTTTACGTGGTTTTTGTTTTTTCATATGTATTTTTATGTTTCATGTTATATTTGGCGAGTGTTTGATGTAATGGTAAAACTCGTTCTACTTTATGGGTCGGAATCGTAGACGGCTATAGAACTGGTAAAGCAGAAATTGCAGGTGTTTGGTGACCAGCCATTATTTCGAACAAAGATCTTTGGAACCTAACAAATCAAGTGGACATTAATATAAAAATTAGGAGAAGAAAATATGGATGGTTAGGGCATACGTTGCGAAAAAATGAAACTGAAATTTGCAGAAAAGTTTTGATTGGAACCTTTAGGGTTTCAGAAACAGAGGACGGCCACGGAAAACGTGGAGGAGAACTGTAAAACAAGAGACAGGAAAGACTATAGCACAACTAAGCCAAATAGCAAATGAAAATGACAACTGGAGAGAATATACGAATACCCTATGTCTCAATAGGGAATAATGGGATTATTATTATTATTATGTTATATTTAATAAAAGATTGAAACATCGAAATGTGTTTTATTTTGCAGTAAGTAACCTTTCATGTTAAGAAAAAAGCTTATTAATTTTATTTTAAATTTAAAGTGTTGCATGACCAAAAATTACCCCCTCCCCTCTTTTTTTCTGAAACTTCTTGTCTACAGCGGCTATAAGTTATTCTTGCACACCGGCGCCAAACCGTCTTGTTACGCCACTGGCTTGTAGAGTGCTTGCCATATCTCAGCGACCCTGCGCAGTGATCGAAATTCTGTAAATACGTCATAAGCAAGGCTACAGACCAACCTGAAAATATCATTGCGATTTTGCTGCGTTTGATATCGTTTGCTATTTTCGTGCTTATAAGTTAGTTTTTGCGTTCTTTATCTACTTATATTTCCGTTTATTATAAAAAACAGTTTTATCAAAGAAACACGAAACATTGACACAACTTATTTTAAATTTCGCGTCTGCAAGCTAGCCTGATGTTTTTAGGTTGTACTGAAAACACCGTTTGGGCGTCTCGCTCTACAGTTTTCTCCTTTGCTCCACTGCGCATTTGTGGTGGCTGAGATATGGTAAGACCTTTTTTCTTTAGTGTAAAGTGATTTGTTTTAAAATTGCGCATGCATAAATATTTTTGACGAAAATTATAGACGGGCAGAAAATATTTGCAAAAATCTAATTTTGCAATTTTTTCTAAAACTTTATTTTTTACAAAAACAACTGTTGTAGACAGTTGTGTAATATATGACATTGTTCTATGAAATTTTACTTTTGTTAAACAATTATAAACTTTTTCCGAATAACGGAAGATAACATAAGAGTAAAGTACCACTTCCGGTTGTCCGATTTTAACCAAAAATTACTGTGATCTCCGAATGTACCTATATTTAAAACGAAAATATACATTTCCAGGCCGATCTATTAAACCTTCTGGATTGCAGAGCGGATACAGGCTGACAGGCTAAGAAACTGACAAAGGACATTACTTCGAATACAAGTTTTTCTGAAGCAGATGATTTGAAAAGGGATATTTCCACAAAAATCTTGAACTAAAAAAAGCATGATTGCTATATGCATTACTTTACGACGACAAAAATAATTCATGGAGGTTGTACTATAGGGGAGGAAATGACTGTTGCAAAAAAGGTGATCGACTTTTCTGCTTTTCGGGATCACCTGGAAATCTGAAATTCGGAACAAAATTCCTTAGAACCCAAGGTTGATGAGAAAAATCTCAAATGCAGAAAATTCCATATAGCGGTTGCAATATGGCGGCCTTAAGAAAAGTTATCTAGTTATCTTGTCATGTTTCGACCCCTTCAGGAAGCTCTACCTACTTAGATCAAACAGTCATCTATATAAATAAAAATCAATTGCTGCATGTATGTTAGTTACATCATCATTGGAGAACGGCTAGACCGATTTGGCTCATTTTTTCTTTGTTGTGTTCGTAATTGTTAGGACAAGGTTTGCATAAAAGAAAATTTTGGAAAAATCCACCGAAAAAGTCGGAAAATTTTTGTATAGGATTTCGTATGTTTTGGTTTCTGAATGGCTTTTCGAAGAGAAAAATGGAAAAGTCGGAGTGCAAAACTCGGAAAATTGGGAAAATCGATTTGTTTTCAGGATGGAAAAACCGGAATAGAACAATGGAAAAGTCATGTTTCAAAACATACACGCATAGGCTCACCCAATATTATACTCGGGCAACGCCGGGTAGGTCATAGCTATGCTATATACATTGAACAATTAAGGATATTTCGAAATTCAAAGGGGTAAAATGAGGGTTCCAATTTGGTATGGAACAATAATATTAAATAGATATTTCGACTTGAACCTTCGTCGGAGTACTCCTAAAAACAAATAAGCAAACACATATTTCGTGATTTTCCGAAAATCAACCCCTCAGGGGATGAAATGGGGTAAATAAGCCTAAAAATCGATATGGGTGTCGTTATTAAGGTTTTTTGGTTGATTTCGAAAATGGCATTTATTTTTAAGTCCAAGACGGTGGACACGACATAAAATTAAAACTCTATAGTGGTGAAATGGGGTTTCAGAGACAAATTATTTTTGACCAGAACAACATATGCCGGGTCAGCTAGTTTTTAATAAATACAGTAGATCTTCCTCAAATTTTGTATACGGTCATAATTTATCATTGTGAACCACTTTTCTTGGTAAAATTTAGCCGTATCATGAACAGAAAGGGTAGTTTATCTGAAAAGAAAATAGTTTACGCTTCACTGTTAAGGCCTACTTGTTTTTTCCAAAACTGAAAATATTGTTACAATTCCCTTCAGACCAAGCAGGACCTAATCCCACAATCTTAAAGTAAAATTCGAAAATGTTTAGTCCATCTCACCTCTTGTAACATCAATCCTGGGACACACTGTATTTGTTCTGTGCAATTTTGTATCACCCTGTACAATACAACAAATGCCGGCAATATTTGTCATTCTGAATACCAGAGTTGTATTCGGAGGACAATTCAATAAAAGAAAAATATTCATTTTAACGTTTATCTGACATAAATATTGTCGATACAATTCTCTCCTGCTGCTTTCATTTGACGTCAATATTCTAGAAGTAAAAAATTGATGAAAGAAAGTTGACTGCAGAAAAATGCAAGCATTTGATTGGAAACTTTATTTTGAACTGAATTGTCATATATAATGCAACTAGTGGGTTCTTGATTATCAAATAATCTCTCACTCGATATATTGTTTTAGGCAATATATCTGGTGTAAACAGAAATGATTTGATAATCAAGAAGACACGAGTTGCATTCGGCTAGATTATATCAGGAGTCAAACAACGTTTGAATAGTGTATTTTAAATACTAAAAGTACCGTTAATGTGGTTGCTATGACAATTGTACTGACAGCAGGTAACGTGATGTTTGTGAAGGCGTGTGATTATCACCTATTAATCAGAAAGGTATGTGATTGTCAGTTGCTATGTACATTATCAAAAGTTAGTACATGTAGTAGTAGTGTTTTTGTGGATGTCAGGCTCCTCTAAAAGTTATTTATGGGGTTCATGGGCCTATAGCCATGACGGCGTTACGCGATTTAGGTTGTGCGAAAACGCGAAAGTTAAAAAATATTAAATTAAAATTACATAGGAGTTACAACAAGCAGCGATTTTAGCCTGCAAGATTATAACTAACTCGATATGAATGTGGAACCTATTTATATATTATCGTTATCGTGTGAGACTCCCTGTTATCTCGACCCCAGGTCAACAGATAATCTCTAGGACAACACATAACTTTTCCACCCTTAAATTCAATTATACCCCGATGGGGTAAATTTTATCAAGCACAAGGATTTCCTTTATTGCTTACTGATGCTGCATTCGGTAAAGTAGCTTGTGTTTTAATTTTCCTAAGATGTAGATAACGTTTAGTACAAAGATATATGATTATGGAAGTTATTGAGATATAAATTATTATAACCCAAGGTGATATAGTAGTATGCATGAAAGTCGGTTCTTTTATCTTATTTATAGCTCTCTATCATTTGCGTTTTTATGTTGCTGATATCAATGTTATTTATGCTGATAAATGTTGGCATTTCTAAGGAAAAATTTATTGTCGGCTTAGAGAGGGAAAGCTCCAGCACGGGTATTTTTGGTATCACTTTGGTTTCACAATCGTTCCTATATGACTTAAGCATATATTTCTTAAATTCTATCATGAAATTATTATTTATAGTAACTAAATTAGTTCCCTTTTTTATGATGTCATTGTCGCTGTTTATTTGACACCTTTTTCTAACGACGGCGACGACGGTAACGTATTTAACTACCACTATCCACTGCGTGGGCGATAATTTTCTGACATAATCGGTAATTAAATTGAAAGGTTCTGCGATGCATGTGTTATAGGTTGTTGAAAATTGCAGGAGCTGGATTTCGCATGGAAAGTCTTCCTGTATCTGTTTATGATCCGCTTCGTGACACAGATACTCGTTGATGGTTATTTCGTTGCATTTTTCATTGTCCAATACGTACCTTTGCTCGTTTATTAAGGCAAACTGTGCTTTAGGTTGGATTAATTGATATGTGTTATTTTTTTGGATAGGTAAGGGGAATAGCTGGTAATAATTGTAACTTTGGGGTTCTACTAATGGTATTCTGAGGATAAATGTTATTTATATATGCTTTAATTTTAATTGTCTTTTCTAGATATAGCAAGTCGTTTTGTTCCTCATTTAATGGTGTTTCTATGCTGCTGTCTGTTTTGGTGTTGATCTTCCTTATTTCGTTTAATAGTTCTTTGGGGCTTATTATTGAAGGATGATACGATTCCAATTTGGCGAATATTATTGCAGTTTCTAGCTCTGTCAGGATATTATTTATGTGATTTAACAGTAGCAATATTTGAAGGTGTAGGTTATCCACAAGTATTCTTTCGTCTGTTTGTAGGTTCCAATATTCCGTTTGTTTCGCCAATTTTAGTACCTGTGAGATTTTATACTGCATTAATATTTGATTACTTTTCAGAGTGTTTATAGATTGGTTAAATTTCACCATCGCGTCTATGTTTAACGGTATCTGCTTATTCACCAGAGTTCCTAACCTTCGCTGGTTCGATATTAGTTCGTTTATTGCCTCTTGGTATCGTTCTGCATCGGATTGGTCCAAATTACCTGTTATAGCTTTTATGAGGGATCCAAGTATTTCTATAGCTCTTTTGTGTCTTTCTTCGGGTACAATTGTTTCGAATTTTTCTGTTATGGCTTTGATTTGTCTTTCTAATATTACTCGGTAATTCTGCATTTCTACATTGTAATGTTCCGTTGTTTTGTCCGATTTCAGCATTGTGTTGCGTTTTTTAATTGTATATAATTTACCGGCAAATTGTCGAATTCTTCTTTCAACGTTCGGAGGTCGTAAATTTGAATTATTCCCCACCATGTTTCGATAGTTCGTGTCCGTCGTAGCTTGATTAGTAGTAGGCCTTGATTGTCGTTTACTTGCTTTATTTCTATGGTACATTCGTCTCCTCCTGCGATCCTTCTGAAACAATAGAGCATTTCAGTTTTCTCGTGTGTATTCTTTTAGTTTTGTTGTTTTTGTCTTTTACGATTGCTGTATTATCGTCTTGCATTTTATAGATTTCGAAGGGTCCTATATATGGGTTAGCGATTTTGTTTCTCTTTTCGTTCCTGATGTAAACTGTGTCCCCTATCTTGAAAGCTGTCTCCTTTTCTATTTGGTTGTTTCGTTTCTCTATTGTTTTCTCTTTCTGTTTATGTGCGTCCTCTTTCACCCTTTGATATGTCAGTTTTAATTTCTCCGGATGCTCCTTGATGTAATCTTGGTAATATCTTTTGTCGTAATATAACTCGTACGGATCTCTATGGTTTGTGTGTTCAAATTTTAGTTCGCTGGGTGTTAGGCCGGTGACTGTACGTATTGAATTGTTATATGCTATGATAACATAATTCATTAGTTTAAATAATTCTTTTTTCTGGTATTTTTCTTTCAGAATCCTTAAGTGCTCAATCAAAGTTGAATGGAATCTCTCCTCATTTCCATTTGAATTTGGGTTGTATGGGGTTACGATGGGTTTTTTATTTTATGCGCCTCTAATAATTGTTTAACTACGTCGTTATTAAATTCCTTTTCGTTATCACTGGTGATACTTTCCGGAGTTCCATAGTATGTGAAGTATTTTACTAGACTATCTGCTATTTCAATTGCGTTATTGCTAGATATGGCTAACGCTTGTCCCAACTTGGTGAATCCATCTACTAAAGTTAAGAATTTTTGTTCACTGATTGAGAACGAGTCCATAAATAACTTTTGAAATGGTTTGTCTGCCGTTTCTGTAAGGTTTAGTGGCACTTTAGGAGGTTGTCTGTCGTATTTGCTTCTTTTGCACTCCTGACATTGATTTATGAAATTTGTCACGCTTTCCTTTACGATTGACCAATATTATTTTCGTTGGATTTGTTTTATAGTTTCTGTGATCCCGCGATGATTGCTCTTTCCTTCATGTTGGTTCTTAATGACTTCTTCTTGTTCCTCCTCTGTGGCGATGGTAATTAATCTCAGCGTGCATCTGTGTAGTTTTGGACCTTTGTCGGAAAAGTATTTTGTATATATCCGGCAGAAGTCTTTATAAAGGTACTCTTTTTCGAAGTATAAGTAATGCTTTCTTCCATCTTGTAATCGCTTATTAATTCTAGGATTGCGTTCTCGTTGTTTTCTTTGGGTATTGATACTTTATATATTTTTTGCTGTTTGTTGATCCTAAGTATGATTTTACTAGCGTCTGTGAATATTTCTGTGATTAATAATACTGCACGTTTTTGCTATCTATTGCTTCGTCTAATATTGGTATCGAAATTCTAGGCGCGTTCTGTTGGGTTGTGTGTATAGTATCGGTGATCTCTTGTTCTTTACTGAACGCAGCATTAACCAATTCATCAGCTGTAGTGGCGTTAGGGTTAAATTGTAACAGTTCCTCCAATTCCTTTATCAATTCGTTGGGTTCTTCATCTACGTTTCCGGATATGGATTGGTTTTCTATTGCGTTGATGTTTTCTATCTTTATCCTAGATAGAGCATCCGCGTTTGTGTTGTATTTTCCCTTTTTGTACACAATCTCATAATCGCATTCTTCCAATTTCAGCTTCCATCGTATTAATTTGGAGTTTGGTTCTTTTAATTTGAATAACCAGACTAGTGGACTATGGTCAATGTAAATGGTAAACTTTCTACCGTACAGGTATGGTAGAAAATATTTCGTTGCCCATACGACGGCCAGTAATTCATTCTCGATTGTGCTGTAACGCTGTTCTGTTTCGCTCAGCGTTCTAGAGGCATATGCGATTGGTCTATCGGCTCTGATTGTTCATTGCGATAGTACAGCGCCTAGGGCCACATTACTTACAGTTGTAAGTATGAAAGGTTTTTCAAAGTCCGGGTATTGGAGTATTGGATGATTTATCAAGATGTTTTGACATCTCTCAACCGTGTCTCTGTATTCCTGATTAATTATGATTTCGGCGTTCGTCTTCAAACATTTAGTTAGGAGTTTAGTTAATTTTGCGAAGTCCTTTATAAACTTCCTATAGTAACCCACTAATCCTAAAAATCCTTTTATTTCATTCTGGGTCTTTGGCAATGGATAATTTTTGATGACGTTAATTTTTTCCGGGTTAGCTGTTATTACTTCGCTAGTAATTACATGTCCTAGATAAGCAACGTTCTTTTTCAAGAATTCGCTCTTATCTAGTTGGATCTTTAAGTTTACTTGTCTAAGCCTGTTAAACACTTTGCTTAGTTTTTCTAGATGTTCTTGTAGTGAAGTAGAGTAGATCATTATATCATCTAGGTATACTAAGCAGGTTTCGTCTTGCAGTCCCCTAAGTATATTGTCCATTACTCGTTGGAACGTTGCCGAGCATTCTTTAGTCCAAATGGCATCGGTTTAAATTCATAATGTCCCTGTTCTGTACTGAATGCTGTTTTGTCGACATCTACAGGGTCTATCTCTATTTGGTGGAAACCTGATGCAAGGTCCAAGGTGGTAAAGTATTGGCTTCCTCCCAATTTGTGTAATATGTCTGTTATATTTGGAAGTAGGTAGGGGTCATCTATTGTTTGATCGTTGAGCTTCCTACAATCTATCACCATACGGTACTTTATTTTTCCGGATCCGTCCTTTTTCTTCGGTACTACATGAACAGGACAGCTCCATGGAGAATTTGATTCCTGCACTATACCTTGCTTAACGAGGTCGGTTACTTGCTTCTTTATCTCTTCCCTCTGCGCTGGTGATTTCCTATATGCTTTGACGTATATTGGTTGTGTATTAGAGAGGTATAATTTATGTTTGATCTGATTTGTGAAAGTTAAAGGTGTTCCTTCTATATGGAATATATCTTTATACTGTATACACAGATGTTCTATGCTTTTTTGTTCTTCCTTAGATGTGCTACCCGCAAATTTCTTTGCAAGTTTCCGTACCGCATTTCCTCTATATTCTTGGCATTAGGCGGAGTGTCTACATCCAGTTCTGCGTCGTGCGTGTTAATTTCAATGGGTTCTACCGTAATTGGGTTAAGTATTTTTAGTGTTTTGTCAGTGCTATTGCAGATGGAAGTGATAGCTTGGTATTGATTTATGGTTACTATGGCTTCCGGTATTTCAATCCCTGGTAATATAAGTTGGTAGTTCATAATGGCTGTAGGACAATTTTGCTTTACTGGGACTTTAATTATTTTTCGTTCCCTCGGTCCGATCGTGATGACGTCATGGGTTTCATCTAAATATATTGCTATATTTGTGTTTTTCGTTTTTAGTATTTTATTCTTTATGTCGATAGTTGCTTGTAGGGATTTCATTAAATCTAGACCTATTAATCTGTCGTATTGTTTGCTGAAGTCGAATATGTAAAAGGTATGGTGTTTTCTTGATTTAAATGTTTTTGACAATGGAATGGCTATGGCAAATTTGTGCATTGTTACTGCATCCGCTGTTTGTATTTCAAATGGTTCTTTGATCACAACATTTTTAAAATACTTTTCTGCCATTCTTGAGCTAATTAAGGTTTTTGTAGATCCAGTATCTATCATAAATTTTGCATCTATTTCTGGTAAATATATATAGGGTAGTCTTGTATTTGTCGTCACATCTATTTTTACAGTGGTTGGAGTTGTTTTGGTCGATGGTTGCGAATGTTTTCGTAATGGCATTACGTGTGGTCGTTGATAGGGGCTACTCTCATAAAATGTATGCATTCCTCGGTCTCTGTAGGTTGTTCGTGTTCGTACGTTGGATTACGAGCGTAATATTCTTTAGAATATTTTATTGGGTTTTCCTCCGCTAGGCTTGCACCTTCTAGATCTTCATCTTCATGGTAGTACAGTTGTGTTGAAGTCCAGTTTGGTCGGGATTTTCCCGGTATTATCCTGCTGGGGTTCTTGTTCTTGCCCGAGCACACTTCCATTGGAGTAGGGGTATAGGGTTGTCGTTTTGGTTATTAAATAGTGGTTTCCCGAACTGGGCGTTTGGTTTGGGTTGCCATTGTTGCTGTGGCGTGAACGTCTTCGGTCGGAATGGATTGTTGAATTGCGGTCGATTTTGCGTCGTCATACTCCAGGTAGGTCTGGTCTGCGGCGCCATAGCTGGTGTATGATGGGGATAACAATACTGCGGAACTGCCGGTGCTCCTTGATGTGGGAAGGGTTTATTATTTGTTGAAAATGGCTGAACATATTTTCCTGGCGTTCTTCTTTCTTCTTCTTTCAGCCTTGTGGCGCCCAGTATTGAGCATAGGCCTCCCCTTTGATTCTCCAACACTCTCTATTCTGTGCTGTGTCCATCCATCTCAATCCTGCAACCCTTTTAATGTCGTCGTACCAGCGTGCACTTGGTCTTCCTCTATTTCTTACTCCTGTCCATGGTCTCCAGCGTATAATTACAGCGTTCCACCTATTATCGGTTAATCGTGCTACATGACCTGCGTAGCTCCATTTCAATTGTGTAATTCTGTTTATTATGTCTGTAATTCTGGTTCTTTGTCGTATCCAACTATTCCTTTTCCTGTCTCTAAGGGTGATACCAATCATCGACCTCTCCATGGCTCTCTGTGTAACTCCCAGCTTTGTGACTATACGTTTAGTAAGCGTCCATGTTTGTGCACCATACGTTAATATAGGGAGTATGCATTGGTCGAATATTCATGATTTTATATATTGGGGGATTTTTTTGTTCTTTAAGATCTTTGACAGCTTACTAAATGCTGCCCAACCTAAACGCCTTCTTCTTTCCAGCAAAGAAAATAAGGACATAGAGGTGGAAAGAAGAAGGCGTTTCAACCAATAACAGCAGTATATCACTGAATATTGGGCACCATGCAAAATATTCACAAAACAATGTACGTACTCAAAAACTAAATAGCCTTGTTGCGAAATATCGCTTAGCAACGATGTTCTGTCCTTAGCGATATCGCTAGGTTACGTAAAACTAAACACCAACAAACTGTGTGAACAAAGTTTGGCTTGCGTTAAAAATTTTAAAATGTTGTGTTTTGGAAGTATTCTGCTGAATTTAATTGAGGATGAATATTAATTGTTGGATTATTTGTCAATAAAGTTAATCGTTATGTATTAATATTGTTAAATAGTCATCCCAAATACCACTCGAAGTGGGTATATTTTTTTAAAAATATTTTGCCATTTCCATAGAAATTATTGCAAATTTCACTCAACAAAATCACACTTAAATGTCACTCGCCTTCGGCTCGTGACATTTTTGATATGATTTTGTTTCGTGAAATTTAAACGCAATAATTTACATGGAAACGGAAAAATATTTGTCAAAAATATATCCACTACTTGTGGTATTACCCTTGATTATTACATCGCTTTATTCAGAATTCAACGAGCTGGGTCAGTTGAGTTGTCAGTTGTCAGTTGTCAAAGTGAGGTTGTGTGCATACGCAATTCATAAAATAAGTTACGACATGACTTTAAAAAATTACTGTTTGAAATAAGGCCACTTCATAACGGTTTTTTAACGCACTTTATCAAAACTCCCACTTTTGTATACTAAGAGCTTTTACTTTCCAGCAGTAATAACCGTAGCAACAAAAACTGACAACTATATTCATTGGTCGAAATCAAAATAGACACTCTAATTTTGCGGTATAGTAATTACCTCTTCAACTTCTCCCTATTTCATCGACTAAACTATCATTTTATAATTAGAAAAATGCTTCCAAATCAGTAGAACAGAATATCTGGTGTGATAACAAGCACACAACTTTCTTTTTCAGTGATCTTATAATTAGCCAAAAATTTGATTTTTGATTTTGTCTAAAATTTTACCGAATTCAATAATGTAATAATATTTAAAATAAGCGTTAATAAAAAAAAAGAGAAAAAAAACAAAAGAAACCCATCTTAGAGAGTAAGAAGAAGGATGCCGATAAAGAAATAACGTTACTAAATACAACATCAACAATATTTCAAAAAAATATATATAAAAGAAATGCAGGCGAACGTATATTACTGGAAGACAACAGAGATTTAGACTAATAACGTACTACAGTTAGTAGACGTAGTATCTATTGTTAAACAAATAATATTGAACACTACGTATTCCGTTTAGAAAAATTATCTTTATGTATTTTGTAAACTTTTTTTCCGAAACATGTGATAATATGAGAATGGAGTGAACAGTTTCCGGCCTAGGAAGAAACTCCGTAATATATGCTTTAACTGTTGAAAAGGTGGATGCAGACTCACCTAAAGTGAATTCCAGTTCAGCTTTTAGTTCGCTTATTTCAAATTCTTATAAAACGCAAAACTTTAGCAGGCCGTTAAAAGCAAGCTGTCGGGCTAGATAGCTCAGTGGTTAAGCATCATGACTACTGATCTAAGGGTCGCGAGTTCGATCCCCGGTCCCGGTGCGGTTTTTAAAAATTAGAAATGCAAATGAAAGCCTCTACAGAATTCCATCATTCGGAAGTAATGTAAAGCCGTTGGTTTCCTGTTGCTACGTTGTGTAGCATATAAAAATATCCTGCAAGGGTTGGAACTCCTTAGTTTCGGCAAAATCCTAAGTAGAAATTTGACCAGAGCAATCGGTGTCTAAGATATCTGATACTCCGTGTGCCTAGATCTTGTCCATAGCAAAAAAAGCAAACAAATTCAAATTACTTGACATAACCCTGCGAAACTTGAAACTAATGAAGCATGGCATTGCACAAAACAATTAATCGTCCTATCCTCGTATATACCTCCAACCTATTGTATTCCAAATTTTGAGTATAAAAAAAATCAAAACATAGGTACTATACAGGTTGTCCGAAATCCATTTTGAACATAGGAAATTAATGAGTGCGACAAGGAAAACATAAACAAAATGAGTAGCAGGACAAAGACAGAACGTAATCATGGCTAGCTAAATTTTTAAACTAAAATTAGGTCAATGAAACAAACAAACACTTCTGTCAAATATTTTAGCTGTTGTTAAGAGTATAAAGTGAGGTTTAAATATACTATAGGCCATTCAGTAAACACAAAAACATTTAAATTTTCTTGAAGTTGGCATATACGTAAAATTTTGTGCTAGGGATTCTGTATTTTGTTTTGCAAAGGTTTCCACACCTGCATAAAGTTGACTTTGAATTTATAAATGACAATTAATAAATGTCATTATTGCAGTGTCAAAGTACAGTCGTGTGCAAATAAATCTGGGACAATGGTTTTTTCATATGTAGGTTTAGTTGGAAATTGAAGAATATCTCCTTGGATTTTCTGCTACCAAAAAGAGCTACATTTTCATTTACTTGTCAAAGTTTAATGTAACTCTTTCTGATAGCAGGAAATCCATGGAAATATGCTTCAAATCTTAACTCAATTTACATATGAAAAAAACATTGTCCCAGATTTATTTGCACACGACTGTACATATTATTCTGGAAATTCTTGCCTGAAGTTTTATAAAGTGTAATAAAAATACCTATTAATAAATGCTACATTAATAGTATCCAACACAGTATTTGTTTAATATCCTTAAAAGTAGTTATGACAGATGCTAATTAAATGTCACACTCTTAACCTATTTGTTTTAGTAACTTTCTGTAAATACATTCTTAGACAGAAGATGAATTTTGGAAGTACACTCATGAAATTTTAGAAATCAAAGGCCACTTTGTGTTTTTATGTTTAGTGAACAGACTATATTGTTTACTATTCACATAATTATTTTAATTAATCAAACCTCACTTTATACTCTTGATGACAGATAAAATATTTGACAGAAGTGTTTTTGTTTCATTGACTTAATTTTAGTTTAAAAATTTAGCTAGCCATGATTACGTTCTATCTTTGTCCTGCTACTCATTTTGTTTATGTCTTCCTTGTCGCACTCATTAATTTCCTATGTTCAAAGCGGATTTCGGACAATCTGTATACGCGAAAAGGAGAACATCTGTTATGATATTAAATCATCAAAAAATAAACATTTAACTAGAAATGCTACAAGTAGATGCTTTAAGATCAACCATGCTTAACGTTATTATGGATAGGATAAAGAATATATAAAACAATGAAGTTGGTATAGAGTGAGAATTGAAACAAAATCTTAACTGCTTCTTAAAAGTACAATATGGTCATTCTTTGTTATATTTTATAGAGTTGTATTGCAAATGCGTTGGGTTGTCCGGCCAAGGTTGGCCTTAATGTTCTCATCTCATCTGTTATGATTTTTTTTTATCTCGAAATATCTTTCCGTGGCAGATGTTTACCTCTATAGATAGTTAATACTCATTATCTGCTGAAAAACGGTGTTTATAATTCTAATTTACTTCGTATTAGGTGTTTTCTAAATATTTTTGTTTGACAAATTATTAAGCATAATACCGATATTCCACAAAAAATAATGTGCTAAACATATAATTCGCGAAAATACAACGAAACAAAAATGGAAGAACTAGTACGACAAAAGACAGAATGGTCAAAATAGTTAGAATGTTTCTAAGGAAAGAGTATAACGAAGCTACGAAGCTCAAGCCAAGATTTACTGTATACATTTTTATAAGTAATGCACTACATATGCAACTCAGTAGTGTCTCTGGTTATTATAATTGCATTTAACCTTAGTTTGTCCCATATATTTAAAGAACTATATTGCTAGCGGCTATTCTTCTCGTTATGTCGATAATATATGGTTTGCCCAAACTATTTGTCGCAATTAATATATAGACGCCATAGCAGGTTTAGCATTGTTAAAATTTCCCATCGCCTGTTTAAGTTGTTACGTATTTTTATAATTTTTCAAAAATTGAACATTGCTTTGGTATACACAAAAAATTACATTGGAAGAATAATGAAAGCAGTTTACAACGACAAATAGCTGCCAAAATTAGAGCGTTCACTTTATGTTTAATTGAAAAAGTTCAATTGTGCTATAGACCTAACTTACCATCGGGAATAAGAAGAAGAAAAACGAACAAGATAAACCATTTGTCAAATTAAAAATTCGATATACTCAGCAGTAAAAAATATGTAGAAAAATAAGCAATCGCAGTTATAAGAATACAGAAAATACATTAAACGTAAAATTACAAGTAAAATATTAATAAAGATAAAAATGAAATTACGAAGAGAGTTTGCTATAATAACTGGGATTGTGCAAATGATATATTTGAACATAAACAACAATATGTAAAATTTGCAAGTCGCCATCTTGCCACAATAGCGAACCGATGCTCGTATTCAGACAGCAAGCCAAGCCCTACTTTCCTCCCCCAGATGATGCACCAAGTAGAATGAGGCTCGACCCAGTATATAAGAACAATACCCGGTCCGTCTAAGACAACCTGAGTCCAAGTACCAGCCCAAGAAGGCGCCCAGAGTTCAAGCACCATCCCAAGGTCCTAAAACATACAAACTTAAGTTGAGGTATCACCCCGAGAAGATACGCAGAGCCCAGAAGCCATTTCAAGCTCCCAAAACCTGTACCCGATATATTGTCCAGTCGATTTTTGGTGGCGAAACATACCCTAATTTGTTATAGAGCCAATTTTAGAAGGTCAAAAGTAGTGTACCTAGAGGGGTTCTGGGCCACTTTTGACCTTGAACTTTTTCAAGGTCACGGGTGTGGTCACGGGCCTAACCGGGGGCAAGGTCGTTGGTCTAGCAGGGGGCGAGGTCATTGACCTCACCTAGGTCACGTGCCACTTCCGGTTCCCATGATGAATTTTTGAGGCTAAAAGTCTAATTTTGAAATTTTACAAGATTCCCACGATAAATTTTGAGGCTAAAAGTCTAATTTTGAAATTTTACAAGATTCTCACGATGAATTTTCGGGCTAAAAGTTTAATTTTATTTCTACGCTTATCAAAAAAATATTTCCCAGGCTCAAGCGGATGTGAGTCATCGTCTGGGAATGCAAACTTGTAGAGACTTACAGATGCGGGGTGTCTAGCCAGATGTTATTATCTACCAATTGAACAATGACGCTGATTGTTTGAGAAATCTGCACAACCGCTAAAAAATTAATTGAACAATGAAGTCATTATTATCTGGGGAATTTTTGCTGATGTAGTTAATGGCCTCCATTATCAGATAAACCGGATGTTATTGTCTAATGATTCAAACCTGTCCAGACTTGTATGAAAATGTGCAACGCTGGTAAAAATTGAACAATGAAGTCATCGTTGTTTGGAAATTTTTGCTAATGTATGAAATTATTACAAATATATTATGCATGACTGACCAACCTGGCACGTTCCTGTAATCGGGTTTATAAGTACAACGGTGTAATAAAACAACCATTGTAAATATACTTGCATTTATTTTGTCTGAAACATACATGTATAAAATGATGACAAAGATATATTATACATCAGCCAATTATTACGCTAGAGATGTTGTTGTCATCTCTGTCTAGGGGGATCTCCTCGAAGACAAGTTTCGTGCTGCTCCCACACTTGCGACCCGAGATGATATAATAGCTACGTTCTCCTAATTGTTGTAGGTCAGCATCTGTAAGGCAATCGTAGCGTGCTGGTAGAATGAATCTGAAGTTGTCCAATTCTACTGCCACTTTATTGCCATATTTAGTTGGACACCGATACGCATTTATTATTAGATATTTTTCGTCAATCTTCAAATCTCGTACATTTCCCCACTCTTTAACGTCATTTAAGTTGCAAAGTTTCTGGTTGAAATCTGCATGTTTTTGGAAAGAGCGCGTACAAGAGAATGATAGAAATACTACAACACACCAGGTTTATATATAGCACCGTTGAAAATTAAGTGATGAGTCATCACAACATGTGATAATTTAGACAATATTTTTAGCATCAATCCAGCTATTGTGCTGATTTGAACATCCAAGCCATTTTACAAATACCTTGTTGCGTTTTCGCTTTACTACGCGTTCAACGAAATGTATGTCTGGATATTTACCTTTTTGAAGCTCGAGATCGTAGAAACATTCACGAATAGACCGATTGGAAGCATCTTTCAGTAGATAGATAATAGGATTAGTTAATTTAACTTGATCGATTGTGAATATTTCATTAGTCCAGTTGGGCGTATATCCTTAATCGAATATTGTTCGATATTTACTAATTCGCACAGGATTGCCAACCTTAAATTTTACATTACTTAAATTTGTCACTTTTATATGATTATAGGCTTGATTGAGAATTTCCTTCTCATTACTCTTATTCACATCAACCGGTCTTTTACCAATTGTAGTATGTTTTTTGTGATTGTATGTGTGACTGACTTGAGATAATAGAGAAAGCCATTTGTATGAACCTTACAAACTAAACATCTTCCACATAATAGATTTAAGTGTACGATTTACTCTTTCAACGACACACCCTTTTTTTAACTAAATGTTGAGAAATGGCTAATTTTCAATTTATTCATTAGTGTTTGAAAATCTTTATTGAAAAAGTCTTTACCCTGATCTGTCTGCAAGTTCTTCGGAATTCTACCGCTTTCAGATAGTATTTTTTCAGTTGCACTAGCAACTTCCTTGGAGGTTTTGGTTTTTATAGGCTCTATCCAAACATATTTTGAAAATACATCTATAATTACTCAAATATATCGATAACCTTTATTTACTTTAGACTTTAGAGTATCATCCAATCCTTTTACTATTACACGACGCCTTCGAAAATTTATTCGTCCAGGCTTATGCAATTCGTCTACTATTTGAGCCTTAATCAAACTGTTTATTTCTTCCGGCTCATTTTGAACCTCTCTAAATGGAGCAGTTTTACTAACTGAAGGTTTAGGCGGAGGTTTAGTTAGTTTTAGAGAAAAGTAAAGTTGATCAATTTCAGCCTGAATGTCTGCAATAATTTCATTTGCTATTTCTAAATTTGTACTACCAGAGTTTTGGTGTTCGGAAAGCCGGTAAATAATCTTATTAGGTCCTTTGTTAAGGAGAGTCTTGTTGACAGCATCCTCTCAAATAGAGGTTGTGCAAGATTGGCTAAACGTTTATGCTGGAGATTGAAATATTCATAGTCATCGTAAAAGTACAGATTTCTGCGCTGAATGTGGCGACCAAACTTATCTCTCGACATTATCAAACTGGCTTTATTCAATGATTCCCGCCTCTTTTAACTCTTCTACTATACTAACAATTTCATTTATATGATTTGTGTGACCGGATGCTTGAGAGGCATACAGTAACTTTAATCGATCGACTACCCCATTCGGATCATGCCAGTAAACATAATCTAACGGTTTATTGCTAATTTGTTTATACATTTCTTGCATACTTTTACCATAACGCTTTTTAGTCCTTAATGACTCCGATGATGACGAGGGTGTGATGACGAGTCAGATTTGATAAATTTCTTGTATCTCGTTTGGTTGAAACCTACCTGCTGCCCATTTTTGTCAAAATTTCTATGCGCGGCATTTGTTCTGTTTATGATATCATTATAATTTGCTCTATCTGTCGGCGTTGGAGTTATTTGATGATCGTTTTTAAATAGTAATTCGTACAAACGAGGCGTATCTTCATAGTGCACATTTTTAACAATTATATCTGATCCCTTTATATCTAGCTCATCTCCATCAAAATCAAATTGGTTTTTATCAAAATCATGTCTAATTCCATACCTCCCTAGATTTGGTCTTTCTATAAGATAATTGCTTACACATTTCCTAGGAAGTTTATCATACTGTTCTAAGAAAGAGCTTATAGCTTGAGGTTCTATGCTGTGAGACGGCTGAAATTTGCTTGTTATAGTCGTATTAGGATCATCCTCGGCGGATTCAAACAATACTTCATCAGCCGGTTTTGTTGTAAATAATTATAGTTTTGAGAGTTATATATATTCATATATACATCGTCATCATCATTATCCGCATCATAACCGTGTTTAGTTTTTCTTTTAAGATTATATTTATAATCATTATAATTGTATTTAACTTTCTCTTTCTTTTTCAATTTGAAATGCTTAAGTTGTGATGGAGGATTCTCCTTTTTATTTATCTCTTTTGCAACACTTTGCATTTGTTCTGTAACAGGTTTAAAAAATTTACCGAATAGCTGTTGTTCCACCAACTTACTCTCCTTAAGAGTTCCAACTTTCTGTCTTATAATATTTTTAGTTTTAATAAGTTATGTCGCTACATTCGTTTTCAT
This sequence comes from Agriotes lineatus, assembly GCA_940337035.1. Lineage (NCBI taxonomy): Eukaryota > Metazoa > Arthropoda > Insecta > Coleoptera > Elateridae > Agriotes > Agriotes lineatus. The sequence goes on along the minus strand of CALNHX010003350.1, from coordinate 119,413 downwards.
TATCGGTGCAAGTATGTAAGCGGTAGACAGGTAGACAGGTAGATAGGTAGACAGGTAGACAGCTAGACAGGTAGACAGGTAGACAGGTAGACAGGTAAACAGCTAGACAGGTAGACTGGTAGACAGGTAGACAGCTAGACAGATAGACAGGTAGGCAGGTAGCCAGCTAGACAGGTAGACAGGTAGACAGGTAGACAAGTAGACAGCTAGACAGGTAGACAGGTAGACAGGTCGACAGCTGACAGGTAGACAGCTAGACAGCTAGACAAGTAGACAGGTAGACAGCTAGACAGGTAGACAGCTAGGCAGGTAGACAGCTAGACAGGTAGACAGCTAGACAGGTAGACAGCTAGACAGCTAGACAGCTAAACAGCTAGACAAGTAGACAGGTAGACAGGTAGACAGCTAGACAGGTAGACAGCTAGACAGGTAGACAGCTAGACAGGTAGAAAGGTAGACAGCCAGCTAGACAGTTAGACAGACTGACAAATTCAAACTAGTTTACAAGCTTTCTATCAAATAATAGAACCAGAATTGTTAGATGTATGTATACGAATCAAATTCATAACGATAGCGACCATTCTTTAAATCACTATCTCTGTCTATTACCAAAAATCCATGTTTATGACTATTCCAGCAGTAAGGGCACATTTCTTTAAATTGTTTGTAAGTCATGTCGGTATTAACATGATCTCGGTAGACCTTCTGTAAATTCATATCGTCCTGCGTAAACCGCACCAACATGTTAGCATTACCTATCACGAATACTATGTTTAGGAATACATGCATATCTTTGACAAAGATAGAAACAGTCTATATTTTTATGTCGACCCGTGCTAAAATATTCTCTCATAACGTCATGTGTGTCGCAAGCAATGTCATCAAAAATAAAACTGCTGTTAGATTTAGTTTGGTCAGGTGGTACAATGTTCACACCATCGTTGTATGTATAGTAACCAACCTCAGGAATTGATTGCAATAACTTACTTAGATATTCAAACTTTGGTTGAAACAGCGATTTTGAATATACATAAACATTTTCAAATCGTACTCCATTGGCATGTTTTAATAGTGAAATAACGACATTTGTTTTATCACAATTCGATGGGCATGTAACGATGCATCGCATTGTGGAAGGTAACAGCAGACCGTGTCTTCTGCTTATAGATGCAGTATGATTATCATGATTTTTTATTGGCAAGCTATTTTTTAGTTTAACTACCTTCATGACGTCTACTTGGAAACTCATACTAAAACTGCTATGCATATCTATATATATTAAGGTCCTAATCGATCAGTTCTCAGTTCTATAAAATGGTTCGACGTCGAAACAGTAAACCAGTCATTCGCCGACGAGGTGCTGGTGCACTCAATACGCCCATTAATAAATTGGCTTTCGAATTGCACATACCAGGATATCAATATTGCGGGCCAGGCACAAAACTTGAGAAAAGAATCGCACGAGGAGATCCCGGAATTAACAAATTAGATCAAGCGTGTCGTGAGCACGATTTGGCTTATGCAAAACATTCTGATAATATGGAGGAACGACATAAATATGACAGAATTTTAGCTAAAAATGCTATTGAACGTATTAGAGCTTCAGATGCTAGCTTAGGCGAACGTGTCTCGGCTGTAGGAGTAGCTGCAGCTATAAAGGCAAAAGTAAAAATGGGGATGGGAGCTAAAAAGAAAACTGGTAAAAAGAGAAAGTGGACACCTTGTTCCGGAGATACGCTTACTTTCAATCAGGTAGTGAAAAAAGCACGCACTGAATTAGGAGGAGGACGACTGCTGCGAGACTTATGGATGCTACAAGTATAGCTGTTAAAGACAATTAATAAAATAAAGAGAAACAAGATTATTAAAACTCGTCGAGTAATACGTGTGCCAAAAACAGGAGGAATGTTACGCTTGATTCCAATCTTTGCAGGACTTAGCTCGTTAGGAGCTCTTAGCTGCAGGAATTGCAAAGGTGGTTAAAGATGCCCAGTAGGCAAAAAAAAAAACAATTAGCAGACTCTGAAAGACATAATAAAACGATGGAAGCAATAGCTTTAGGTAAAGGGTTATATCTAAAACCTCATAAAAAAGGATACGGATTGTTCACGACAAAAAAACTTGTAATGCAGCTGCCAAACCGGGCCTTGTCAAATATCGATTTACAATCATACGCTAAACGTTTAAAAATTCCTAACTTTCGCGGCATTTTTATGAGAGATGATTTACCAAAGCAGGTTCGAAATATAGAATGTTGTGTTGTAAATTTGAATGATAAAACCAATCTTGGTACACAGTGGGTGGCTTACATAAAACGGGGGAAAGACGCAATTTACTTTGATAGTTTTGGAAACTTATAACCTCCAATAGAAATTGTGACATTTTTGACAAGTGGCAAAAATGGCAGCTGTCATCCTATTAAATATAATCACCAGGCATTTCAAACTTATGATTCTGTAAATTGCGGGCATTTATGACTTTTCGTTTACACTCAACTTTGAGCAAATCTATTTGCATTTTTTTAAGGAATCGATTGCTATTTGCCGGTTATTAATAGTCAAATCTTTTTGGGATAATCATTCTTTATTTCAATTTGAAAAATTTCTATTTGATATATTAGTGGAGGCGCATTGCCTGTAAGACTAATCTCACTTTCATTGGTGATGCAGCAATTTATTTACTTCTTGTGTGTTAGCGCCTTGGATTTAAGAAAGCTATGTAAATGAATATTTTATAGAATTTGAAAAACCAAGGAAAATATTAGCAGATAATACAACTTATTTTAAAAACCCGAGGTTTATAAATACAATAATACAGCAAGACATAAAAGTCGAGTTTTTTGCAGTATACGACATCCGCAAGCCAATCCTAAACTGGTAGTTTTAAATAGCAGAATTTTATAATACAAAACGGATCGATGAAAGAGTCGTCTGTTGATCATATTTTTAGCCACCCATCATCTTTCAGTTTTTATAAGTTATCCTATCATCTCATTTATCAGTGTTGCAGGCTATATTTGCGTATCGCCAGATGTCAGACCTGCCGAGACTTGTGGACGTGAGCGTCTGAGACTGTGCAAAGTTGCTAAAAATAAACCGGATGTGATTGTAGTCTGGGGTTTCTGCGTAGGTCTGCGCGGGCACAGGTCTGCGAGAGAGTCTGCGCGGGAGTTTTTGGCGAGAAATCTGGGAATGTGCAAGGTTGCTAATAAATGTATGGTTAAGAAATTTGCTTAAAATTAACTTAAAATTTACAGACATTGGGAAATCCACGACACTGTTTGTAAGCACCGAATGTAAATAGTACGTGTTTTTTTCCTGTACTTTATTAAATACACAAAGTTTCGAAATTGGAGGATAGTTATTTATTTTGCTTTTGCTGTTGGATTTATGTGCAGAAGGACAGCATCCCTCACTTTAGCAATAAGCAAGTTTCTAAAGAAATATTATTATGCTGTAGAGATTTACAGGTTACAGTTCGGAGTCTAAACTGAGTTAAACATTTTGGATATTTCTATACCGTTATTAGCAACAGCACCATTTAATTGCATATTGTTTTCTTTTACGTATGACCCAAATTTTAGATTCGATTGTTTGAATATAGGTTCGAAAGCACTGCTTAGACAGGTAGACAGGTAGACAGCTAGACAGGTAGACAGCTAGACAGCTAGACAGGTAGACAGGTAAACATCTAGAAAGGTAGACAGGTAGACAGGTAGACAGCTAGACAGGTAGGCAGGTAGACAACTAGACAGACATACTATTAACGAAGTAAGAAGAGGAAAGTTGGAAATTAATACTGAAACAGATCTTAATTTAGCGCTTTCAAAATTATTACTACAGAACATCAGGGGATCAATGGCCTCCATTATCAATGTCTGAGATTTGCAACGATGAATAAATAGACCACTAGTCAACCTGACATGTTCCTGTAACGGGTTTACGGGCACGACGGTGTAATAAAACGACTATTGTAAATATAATTGTATTTTATTTGTCTAATGTACATGTATAAAATTATTACAAATATATTATGCACCAGTCAATTATTGTGGTAGAGGTGTTGTTGTCATCTCTGTCTGGGGTGGCACGATCTCCTCGTGCTGTTTCCGACATTGTTGAACTGGCTTTATTCAATTATTCCTGCCTCTTTTAACTCTTCTATTATACTAACAATTTCATTTATATGATTTGTACTGTCAGATGCTTGAGAGGCATACAGTAACTTTAATCGATCGACTAACTCATTCGGATCATCCCAGTAAACATAATTCAACGGTTTATTGCTAACTTGTTTATACATTTGCTGCATACCTTTACCAGTACGCTTTTCAGTCCTTAATGATATCGATGATGGCGAGGGTGATGATGACAGGTCAGATTTTATAAATTTCTTGTATTTTGCTTGGTTGAAACCTACCTACTGCTCATTTTTATCAAAATTTTTATGCGCCGCCTTTGTTTTGTTTATGATATCATTATAATTTGCTCTATCTGTCGGCGTTGGAGTTATTTGAGGATCGTTTTTAAATAGTAATTCGTACAAACCAGGTGTACCCTTATAGCGCACATTTTTTACAATTATATCTGATCCCTCCTCTAAAACAAAATTGGTTTTTATCAAAATCATATATAATCTCATACCTTCATAGATTTGGTCTTTCTATAAGATAATTGCTTACATATTTCCTAGGAAGTTTATAATACTGTTCTAAGAAAGAACTTATAGCTTGCGGTTCTATGTTGTGAGACGGCTGAAATTTGCTTGTTATAGTCGTATTAGGATCATCTTCGGCGGATTCACATAATACTTCATCAGCCAGTTTTGGTGTAAATAATTCTAGGGATTTATGATTAAGATCGGCAACTCTGTATTTTACAGAAATATACGGCGTTAGTCAAATACATTTCAGTGACGTACTAATATAACGGTAGCCTTCTCGTACTCGTAAAATACCGAGAGTGACGCATAGAAAGTATAATTTCTCGTGCTAACTTCGTGTAACGATGACTCAGTGCTCATCTTTTGCTGGATACATAGTATTCAGCACACGGGATCAGCTGACAAATTCTAGGACTTTCCCGGAGATCCCGACCATCTAGCAACCCTACCCTGATCAGTGAAATCAGAATACACTATTAAACTATTCTCAGAGGCAATTTAATAAGTAGTACGCTTACTATCGATGATTATTTGATAAATATTATGAGTTACTAGCATTCTTCACCCAAATTGGGAGCGAAATAATTCATTTAACGCAATTTGTACAAGAGTGATCCATTTTGTGTGTCGAGTTAATTTGGAGGTTAGCTATCCACATAAAAAAAGTCACTTATAAAAATTTGAAAACCCTACTACTGGCTTACTTGCGTCGCCCTGAGTGATTGACACCAAAATCAGCCAATTCGGCCCACGGCTTCGCTCTCAAAGTGGCGTCAAGCAAGCAAGCAAGCAATGAATATTATTATGTCGGATAATTCTAAAGTTGAAAATACGAGACCACAGGACGAGTTGTATTTTCTCGCATAGGGATTATAACGAAATGATATTCTAATAAAATGATAGATTACGGAATGTCACCGTCACATCACGTACAGTCAACGTCACATCAAATTGGCTCTGTATTCACACTTTCTATCTTCTTGCCAATGTTAGCGTCACGTCAACAAGTTATTAAAAATCATTTCAGGTAAATTTCTATGGTATTGATTTCTCAGCAATGCCTATTCATTAGTGGCCAATTAATAAACTTACAGTCTGTTAATCTTTTATGCGATTCAGAGTAGGCTGGGACCATTCTTAAAATTTTTATAACAGTTTAGACATTTGTCAATAAATAATCGTATAGGTTAAAGATCACGCCACTTTCGATGTTCCAAGAATAGTAATGTTGACATATATTAATGACAAAATGACATTTGTTTAACAAACGTATTGGTATATTTTAAAAATATACAAGATCCAAAGCCTATACTAGAATCACATGAAAAATGAACAGGCTGTAATGCTATGATTGCTCTTATTCTTGATAACGAGGACACGAGGGGTCTGCTTGCAATAAACGTACAAAACTGTGGGTTCATAGGATAAGAACCCATAAATACGTATGTTATACTTTGATCTTTTTGATCAAATTCAAGGTTTAACATTAAAATATACAGTGACCGTCAAAAAGTCTTCTATCGATATACTGAGTGATTTTTATTTAGTTAGAAATTGGAATTTCTCGGAAATTAAGTAAGATTTCAATGAGATTTTTTAGCGTGTTAGTTTTAGCTAACTGGAACAATCTCAATGCCAGAAAACAACTTTTTTCTTTAACTTTACCAACATTGAATTTTTTAGTTTCTTAATTATTTTTAAAAAATGTTAATTTTAAATTCATTTTTTTTAAGAAAACTTGAAAGATTTACAATTTGAAAAAACAATAGAAAACGTTAATTATTCCTTTAGATTTTTTATAATTTACCGACAAGCAAGGTTGGCACGTTTACAACAAATTGTTTTAAACAAATGTTTAAAACGTGTTTAAAACAAAACCCTATGTTTTAAACAAGTAAAGGGTCCGGCAACGAAGTGGGGGTGGAATATATTTCTAAAAATATGAAAGTTACATAGATATTGTGTATATAAAAGTTGTAGGTACGAAGGTAGTGCACATTACTAATATAGTTTTGATTATACAGGGTGGCTCAAAAAAGTGTGGCGAATGAAACTTACCGTTTTTAATGGAATGCCATATATTTAGGTAGCTTAAAAGTTTTGTATTGATATACTCATTATTTTTATATAAAATTATATGGGTCTAATCTCATCTGTTTTGGAGATATTAACGATTTTATGCAAAAAATGCTGAACAGGCGGCTGATGTAAGCAACACAAAACAATTGAATGAAGGAAGACGCTACCAAAAATTATGATTTTCGTGAACTACCTTATAAGTGTAAAATGGTGGATCTGAATATTAATGCTATACAGGGTGCTGAACATTTGCAGATGTAATGATTACGACATTTTTCCGCCCTGTACATTATTGTATTTTTGAAAATTCCTTTTAATGAGCTTTTTTTTGGATATGTTACTTCATACCTCCAAATTCAACTGTTTTTTCAGATATGCATGTTTGAACATAAAAACAATTTAAGCCCCATAAGATGCTTTATTTCGAGGGGCAAAAAACAAACACCGTTAAAATAATGATTTAAACACTTGAGTTCTCCAAACAAAAGATAAAACCAAGTTTGGAAAACAAACATTCCGCCACTACTCAAAACTAGAAATAACAAATACGAAAAAAAAACGAAGGAAAGCAGGAGAAAATTAAATCTGAAAGGCGATTAAATTTGGGATAGGAAATGAAATGTCAGAAGAAAGCTCATTAATATTAATTTACGTTACAAGACCGGAAAATAGTATTTTGCAGGTCGAACCAAGTCGCCCTGGAAGCTTAGGGAGACCTGCAAAACACTTTCCGGTCATGTATCGCACAATATATTTTTACAACATCCGAGTCCATACTTTCAAAAATTCAAAAAAATTATGACATTAGTATTTATTATTTGACTCATTTAAACAATAACACAAACTTGTTTCAATAGTAACGAAGGCATCAGGAACCGGCAAAGGCTTTTTTGCACTCCTCTATTAAAAATCAAGTGACTACGCACGGAACCAACGATCGGAAACGTCAAATTTACAATCATTCTCGCTTTTTACCGCACTAATGCTTGCAACGAGCACAGAGATTTTTCTCGTTTAAAAAATGGTTTAAAAGTAGATTATTGTATCAAAGCCGAAGTTTATAATAAAAAAATGCATTTTACAACTTTTATTAAGATAATACAGCAGAAATACTCTCAAAATAATTAAAAATCATTGCAAGCCAAGTCAGCGCCATCTGTGAGAAATTCTATAATACAGTCCTGTCACTCGGATTTCCACCTAACCAAAAAAAGTGCAAACGAGGTACCCAGGTAAATACAAAATCATATCATATTAATTATTGTTTTCTTTATCATGGTTATAAATGTTTATATTTAGTGTGCAATTTTCGCAGGTAGAAATAGAAATGCCCGGACATATTATGGTGTTTTCATTTGTAAGGGCGTTACTTACATATGCATTAGCGACATGGCTAGTATTTGACCCTGAGGGACCTGACTCGGACAAAGTTTCTGCCACTTGAATTTTATTTATTAAAGAATCTTGAATGTAGCCTTCCGCAACTGCGGAGGATTTCCATCCACCATGACGTTTAATTGAAAGAAAGTTACTTCATTTGTTTGCCAACAATGTTGCGCTGCTTCTGCGAAAGCAGTGCCCCGTATACTCGTGAGGATTTTGCAACTTTAAGTAAGTTGCAATGAAAGATGGTACTTTCCCAATAGTATTTACACCAACAGGTAAATCGACACATTTACCAGAACGGTATGTAAGGAAAAATCTGTCATTATTTTTGACTAACAACCTTATTTTTAAAAACTGAGTAATCATTTCAACCCATTCATTTTTCGTTATAGCAAATTCTCTTTTAACATATGTTTTTGTTTCAGGAACAGAAACTAGAATGATATCATCTTTAAAAACAATATCCTTAATCAACATTTTGCAAAGTTCTCCTCTGCGGCATGCTCCAGAAATGCCAATAACCAACACTGGCTGTAAATGAATGTTAGATGTGAGGACCATGTTCAAATAAATAAAAAATAATTACCTTGATGAGTAAATATTCTTTGTTTAGTGCATTTATTAAGAATTTTGTGATATGTTCATCATCAAGAACTTGAGATTTCTTAGAACAACGATGTTCGGTTTTCCTTTTTAAAAGGGCTATTAATTTCGGATATTTTGAAATGTCAACACTATTTTTAATGTTTAAATAAGACTTTAACATGCTGTATATTGACCATAACGACTTCTTATGTTCGCTTATATCTTGAAAATAGGCCAGTAAAACATTTTCAGTATGATTTTTTATTTTTTTTACTTCACACCATTTAACATATGAATTATATGTATTTTCATACCTGTGTCGTGATTTTATTGGCAATAAATTATTCACAGCTACATTTGCTGTGTTTCTAATTTCGGGTGGTGTACATTCCAAGTCTGCTTCGTCCGAAAACATGCTTGAATTGTTCTTTTACTCAAAAGTTTGTCGACCAAAACTTGACAGTTATTTAAGTGATCAGATAGTTACCTACTAGGGTTTCCAAGTCCCGGGACCAAAAGTGTTTTCAAGTCCCGGGACTAGTCCCGAAAATCCCGAAAATGGTCCCGAAAGGAAAATAGTGTTCAGGTGAAATTTCCGAATGCAATATCCAAAGAAAAACTAGTGTTTTAAGTTAAATAAAATATTTCTATGCTGATAATTTGCATAGGTGCTCGTCTACAACTTCATTGCTTTCTTCTGGTACTAAAAATGTCTGTCGCTGTTCATCTTTTGCTTTTGTTTGAACTGCAAAGTGTTTGTGTAATCCTTTCGTCAAGCTGCCTCTGATTATGATAATTTTTTAGGAACCAACTTTACATTTCGCCATTTGTTTTATCTTCAATATATAAAATGGTCGCCATATTGACTTCAAATCGTTTTTTTAGTGTAGAATGAAGGTAGGTTGCGAATCGGAAGTCATTCTAATTATAACGCTTTAGCAGACAAATAACGAACACACTTAAAACTCAAAAATATAAATTATTCAGCTTCTTCGCACATATCTAAATCCAATAAAAAACAGACAAATGCATAAATCGAAGAATATATGCAAATGTGGCTGAAACAACACACAGGTTTAATTCTAACCTACCGAAAATAATAACTCTCCTGTCTACGCAAAACGTAAATAATGCAAAATGTGCAAGAGGTATGAGTAGTACGCCGGACGCCGGTGAATCCCCTTCCTAATTCTTTGATATCCGAGTATACGCACGCATGTTGACATGGTCCCGGGACTTCGCCTGTTCTGGCTGTGGTCCCGGGACTCGGTTTTTGTGGTAGAATCCCGGGACTGTCCCGGGACTGGAATAGTATATTACATACCGAGGTGGGAAGTGTTTCATTACTGTCGAGAGATTAGGTAGTTTACCGAGACGCGTAGCGTCGAGGTTAACTTTATCTCGAGACAAGGATGAAACTTTCCACCGTGGTATGTATACTATTTTATTTGCAATCATCTAATTTTAAAAATAACTATATTTGAATTCTGAATAATAGATATCTTGATGTAGCTAATATTTTTGTTACCATGAAAACAACCCACTCAATGTTTTGTTACCATGGAAACACCCCACTCTTCAGGTATGTAATATTTTTCGGGGTATGTAATAATTTCCTGGCTAGTTTCAAGTAATCATCTAGTTCCCAGCTGTTGTCATGTCATGAAATTGACACATTACAATGTGATTGCGAATAATAGTATATTACATACCGAGGTGGGAAGTGTTTCATTACTGTCGAGAGATTAGGTAGTTTACCGAGACGCGTAGCGTCGAGGTTAACTTTATCTCGAGACAGGGATGAAACACTTCCCACCTCGGTATGTATACTATTCTATTCGCAATCACCTAATTTTAAAAATAACTTCAATTGAATTCTGAATAATAGATATCTTGATGTAGCTAATATTTTTGTTACCATGAAAACAACCCACTATTCAGGTATGTAATATTTTTCGGGGTATGTAATAATTTCCTGGCTAGTTTCAAGTAATCATCTAGTTCCCAGCTGTTGTCGTGTCATGAAATTGACACATTACAATGTGATTGCGAATAAACCCTATTACCTACATTATCGACATCAACGCACCGACTTGATTTTTTTCGACAAATTAAAGACGAATAATTTCTATATTGACATTTTTCGGCATTGTGGAGGATCCGTGCAAAAAATAATATACAAGACACGTGCGGGAACAGTTTTGCTTTATTCGTGCGACATTCTTCAACTCGTGCGCTACCGCGCACTCGTGTAAAAACTGTCGCACTCATATGCAAAACTGCTGTTCCCGCACTTATCATGTAAATAACTATTATCGGTCCCTGATGCCCGTTTTTCGAGCTTGACCGGCAAAACGATACTTTCTGGCGAAAAAATTCTCCAGAAACTGCATATTTTCTGGTCGGTCGTGAAAAACGTTTTTTTTAAATACAAGGATATACAGGGTGTTTCGTTAAAATAAATCAAAATAATTATATTTGCTGATTATGAGTTCACTGTACAGCTTTAATACTCAGAGCTGGAAAGGAGAACTATTTGAACATTTAGTATAATTACGTATAAGCTTTTGGTGTATTGGCTTTTGTTTTTTAATCTGATTTTATTTGACTTTGGAATTGATTTATTCCTGCATTTATGGTTGTTTTTATTATTCCTTGTATCAACACTGACTGAATTTATATTTTATAAACCTAGTTTTGTGCTTTTATTTTTAGAGAGCTCAAGTGTTTGAATAATTATTTTAATGGCATTCATTTGTTATCCCTTGAAATAAAGCATCTTAAGAAGCTTAAATTGTTTTTATGTTCAAACACTCATATCTGAAAAATAGTTGAACCAAAGAATATAGATATCTATATTCTTTGGTTGAACTTAAGAGGTATGAAGTAACATATCAAAGGAAAGCTCATTAAAAGAGATTTTCAAAAATATATAGGGCGTTTCATTTCAAAAAAAAAGAAAATCCTTAAATCTGCAAATGTCAAGCACCCTGTATGGCATTAATACCCAGATCCACCATTTTACACTTGAAAGCTAGTTCACGAAAACCACAATTTGGTAGCGTTCTTCTTCATTCAATTGTTTTCTGTTGCTTACAGCAGACGTCAGAAATACAGCAATTTTTTTGCATAAAATAGTTAATATCTCCAAAAACAGTTGACGTTAGACCCATACAACTTTATATAAAAATGAGTGCTTCAATACAAAACTTTTAAGCTACCCAAATATAGAGCATTCCATTTAAAAAAAGATTAGTAAATTTGATTCGCCACACTTTTTTGAAACACCCCGTATAATCAAAACTATTTTAGTAATATGCACCACCTTCGTATCTATAGCTTTTATATACACAATATTTATGCAACTCTCAGGGCCGGTTGCAGAAAGCAATGTTAAGTCTCGTGTTAGCTAACATCGCGTCAAAGTGAACAAAAACGAATCAAATCTCAAATGCTTATGGCAACTAATACATTAGTAAACAAAATTTGATGCGATTTTGTTCACTTTGACGCGATGTTAGCTAACACGAGACTTAACATTGCTTTCTGCAACCGGCCCTCATAGTTTTGACCCTGTATATTTTATACAAGAGTTTAAAACATGTTTTAAGCTGCCATGTTTTAAACATGTTTTTCTGAATGTTTAGCAGTAAATGTAATGAAAAATAAAAATAAATCAATACTGTAGATAGTGTAGATAATAGATATGTATTTTAACGTAGTTACACAGAAATATAATTATGTATATAAGAAAAAACCGTACATAACCAAAAAATAAAATAAAGTAAAAACAGCGATTTCTTAGTGCAAGTATATACCTAAAATAAGTTATCCGAGGTATAATTGTCATGGTTTCCTTTGTTACAGCAATTGTTTCTAGGATATTTATTCCCCGGATAACTTTATCTTTGGTTTGTAGAACCGGCCCTAAATCAAAGGTTACTACATTCATCATGAAACAGGTTTTACATTTTCGATAGTCTGAATGCTAAATAAATACTCCTTGAATGAAAGTCTTTGCCTGATAATTGATAACAGTCGGTAATGCTTTAGGATGATAGATATGTACATACTACATGGCTAGTTCTAATTGATTTTGATTCAATTTTTCGCCTCTAAAACGGTGGTAAAGTAAATTGGCTACATAGTGACAAGGAGTCATCGCCATTTCCATGCGCTTTCGGTAGCATCTGATATTAGTCCAAGAGCCAGCAATGGATTTCTTACAGTATTTTAACAAGTCTGTAACTATTATGGAAGGTCCCTTTGAATATACTGAGAAAGGAACCCGTAGTCTGGCAAGCCTGCGGTGGTGGTTTTAGCCCCCTTGCGTCCTTGAAGGACGGAGAAAAATAATGTGTAAAACTGACATAAAACCTAGGAATAATATGTTGGTAACACTGTAAGTCTATGTCAAATTTGAGGTTAGCAGGTTAGAGTTTGCGTCAGTGTGTGTCAAAACTGACGGAAAACCTAAACTGGTAACCTCGAATTTGACAGACTTACAGTTCCACCAACTTATTATTCACACGTTTGAATTTCCACAGCCCGCTGAGGATAAGTTTTTTGGATCTGTCGATACTTACCACCCGCGAAAGCGTCTGTCAATCTTTTTACTTACATAAGATATGATCAACTTTAACATAGCAAAGAGCCAGACTTGTTATTATACTTTTTTCTTATTATTTTTTTCCATCCTTCAAGGACGCAAGGGAGCCAAAACCACCACCACAGGCTTGCCAGACTTCGGGTTTCCTTCTCAGTATATTCAAAGGGACCTTCCATAACAGTTACATGCTTGTTAAAAATACTGTAAGCAAACCCGTTGCTGGCTCTTGGACTATATAGTACATGCATCTTCTGAATCAAGTCTAAGACAACTGATTTTTTTCTTATTTACACATATACTCTTGCGCTTTTATTTTCAAATTAGTATCGTTAACTTTTGATACCAAATTAGTATCAATACATATTTTTGATAGAATATGCCACTGGTTTAAATATGTTACTAAACAATCGGTAAGGGTATTCCACCTCACATCTTCTAGCAATATCAACAAATTTCCACCTGATTGTCGATATTTTGCAGAAGCAAAATTATTGTTTCGGAAATATTTCATGACTTTTGTAACATTTTCCTTAATATCCGCAACTTCGACGTCATGAGCAAGTAAATGAATGTCTGGCATACCAATTTTCTTATTTCTCGAAAATTGCATTTTCTGATACAAAACTACGAACGCCACAACCAAATTATTGACACTGTTTTATGCACTGAATTGCCATGTTTAATAAATGATCCGAAGTATGACTGTTATATTCAATGTCAATGGTTTCTACAAGATGGACATTTTTATCTAATAAGTCTTTTTTAAATTTAAAATACCGCCTAGTCCCTATCGAGACAGACTTTTGAACGTACCTAGGATTAGAGACACTTGAAATGACAAGAACTGTTAGTTCCCGATTATTTTTATTTAAACTAATTAATAACATTGTAGACTGTCCCCACTTAGTATCCCAATTAGCGTTAAACGTTCCAAATTACTTAACCAGACATACATATTTATTTTCCCTTAATACACATTCAAACAATATAGGTCATTTCTCAATTCTGAGCCGTATGATGCGTAACTATAACATACATTGTCATGTCCATATTGACATTTAATACTACTTGCAATGTGTATTTAAACTTCCTAAAAAAGCACTTTTCAATTTACTGTTTGTGATTTTTATTATAGCATAATCACCTTCATTTTGCATACCGTCGTGTATTAGACTAGTTTCTTTATATTTTGCAATTTATATCATTTTTGTAAGAGAAAACCTGTAATTGAGCCAATGCGTATTTGTTTTCCAATTAATAAATAAATAGAACTAATATGTTTCCTGCATTTATTGATAATAGTGATTCAGTTTCATAGAGAATTTCCTTAATAAATACAAGAAGGTACATACCGATCGTCCGGAATTAAAGATGTTTTAAACAAAACAAACACGTTTTAAACAGAAACAAACGCTTTTTTGTTTTTAACAAAAACATGTTTTAAACAAAGAAGTAGTTTAAAAATAAACGTGTTTTTTGTTTAATTAAAAAACATGTTTTCCCAACCCTGCCGAAAAGTAATATGTTCGCATAATTTTTACATCTTTGATGCAAGGCGTTTTTTAGGGGAAATAGTTGTCAATAATAATTAATATATATTTAAATGGCTTCTAAAACTGTAATCTGTTAAGAATTACTTTTTGAAAATCCAAAATGTTCTTTTACAGTTGCCTAAATGACGAGATTTTTCTTCATTCAGTTTACATATTCTAAAAACTTAAGATTTTTTTTTACATTTTGAGTCAAAATTATGTATTTAGATAGAAAATCACATGTTAAACAACTTTTTTTGGTAAATTCGTTCTCTGTCTTGGCTAGCAAATGCATTTTTCGCAACTATTTTCAAAAAACTGTAAAATTTTAGATGATAATCGATGTCACATGACAATTTTTGTTTGGCCCAATTGTAATGTTTTGAACCACCTTTGATCGCCGGAGTTTTGATTTTCCAAAAAAACTAAATAAAAATGTTTCCCATTTGATGCTAACTTTTTGGCCATCACTGTATATGCTGCATCACGCAGATCGTCAACCGATATAATTATACTAGGTAAAAATTTAGTATTCACACTAAAATTATAAGTTGACGTTGCCGATTGTAATTCACATTATCAGTTTTCAACATGAACGGACAGGCACCGTCACGTCGAAACATTCTTTTCGAGAATGTCCCCCTGCACGTAATCGTGACGGTCCTGGTCGGTGACCCATAATGTGAATGTTAACATTATAGTTTCATAGTTGCATTTAACAATATTTTGACGTGACGGTGACGGTACGTAACGTGACGGTGACGTTGGATATAGTGCGAATCGACCTATATTGTCAGTATAGTAGAACGTCCTATAGCCAATATCCTATATTTAAGAGATTACGATTGACTCAAAATTCAACGAATTATATCTATTTTATAAAAGAATTATTTATATTTTAATTAGTTTCGTAAAACGATAAATTATTAGATATCCACAGACAAGCTCAATATTGGATAATTAGACGAGTAGTTACTTGATGCACAATTAGGTGGCAGCAAAGAGTATGTAATTTAAATAGGCAACAAATTAAACGCACAGTATTTTATTTAAACATCAAGTACATTTGCTCAGTAGAAATGACAGGTGAAAGGTAAAACTAATATATGTTTTGTAATATAATAAATGTTCAGTAAAAATACTGAACGTTCAGTGTACTATAACATATGTTTGGTAAAGTTATAAATGTTTGACAAAAATCGTAGACGATCAATAAGGAAACTATAAGCGCCAGTAAAATAATCAATGTTCAGTAAAAATGATAAATGTTTAAGGCGAATATAGACTGTTCAGTACAAATACAAAATGTTTAATTCAAAAACCATTTCGGGTCAGTAATAATGGTAATCCTCAATAAAGCAAGGCAAAAAATTAAATGCTCGGTATTACATTACAATGGTAAGTAACTAGCTTTAGCCACCACATATGTGGACTTATTCCAATTAAAATAATTTTTTCTTCAAACGGCAGTAAAATGTGCCATTATGCTGCTAAATTGATGATGCTAAACTGTCACTTCATTGTCATGGCATCTAAAACACTTTATCTGCCGCTGACGAGATCAAGTAATTTGCTTCGAATTTTGTTCACAAAGTTGTAAATAATTTGTTATAAAAACGTTTGAAGACAAAATCTGGTGTGATACACTCACACAACTTCCTTTTACAGTGATCTTATAATTAGCCAAAAATTTGATTTTTAATTTCTAAGCATTTGTCAAAAATTGCAAATTCTACAAAAACGGTACAACATAGAGAGTTAGTTAAAGACACAAATTTTTTCTATAATTTTAAGCTGAATTCAAAAATGTAATAATATACCGGGAGTTGTATTTAAAATAGGAGTTAATAAAAAAAATAGAAAAAAAAGCAAAAGAAATCCATTTTTGAAGTATTCAACTGGAAAATCACCTATCTTACAATAATACACATTAAAAATTTAATAAAAGTATAAAGTTTGAAAAAATCGTTTGAGCCGTTTTTAAAAAAATCGAAATAAACTAAAAATTACAAGAGTAAACACCTACTTCCGGTTATGCAATTTTCTTCAAAAGCTTGCTGTCTCATTGACATACTACACAAAACTTAATATGAAGTTTCAACGCTATACCTCTTTTCGTTTTTGAGATATTCTGTTCACAGGCAGACACACAGACAGACCAAAGAAAAGAAATATGTTGTTTGGGATCAGGGGACTCTAAAACGTGAAGATCTGTTGAAAACTCAATTTCAAATTTTTGGGGTGAATCCAATACTTCCTTTATCGTAAAAGGAAGTAAAAATACTCGCAAGCTCGGCAGATAAACCGTCCAGCCACGCCACATAAAGTATAAATTTTGCTCCTAATAACATAATATACTATTATTTGAAATCGGCATTAAAATACGAGAAATCGGCAGTAAAGTAATCCATTGTTTTACGACTTTTTTGTAGGTGGCGAGGCGACAGATAAACGTCAACCGACGTTAACATAACCTACAAATGTTGGATAATATGTTGTAATTTCACGATTTCTCAATTTCAAATAAAACATAATGTACTCCTCGGCACTGAAGTTTCTTTTTAACACACATGTGGTGTATTTGCCTTGGTCCTACGAGCCTCGGCAATTAAATCCACATTCGTGATAAAATTCTAAACTTCAGTGCCTTGGTATACAAACTAGTACTATTTGTAATTTTAAAATTGAATTGTAAATAAAAAAGTTACAGAAGAAAGAACATATTTTAACATCTTTGAGTGTTCAAAATGTTGTACAAAATAGGTAACAATATCTTAACGTTGTTAATAATACTAAACCAGTAAAAGGAAATCTGAGCAATACGAATTCTATCCATATGCAAATAAAAAAGACTGCAGCTGGTCGGATTCGAACCGGTGCTCCCACACACGAAATTTGATAGCTAGTTAAAAGCTTTCACCGTTCGCACACGACTGCTCACCTATTGTACTTGCTTATGGCTGCTTTATAATGGACGTCGTTACGACACAGCTGATCACGGATGAACTGCCCCCGCTCGGTGCCGATGAAAAAGTGCCCTCATTTATAACAGCTGCTATAGCATCCGAATTATTAGAAAATATTTGCTCCAGTCTCGAATTTCTTCCTGCCATTTCGGCCTTTTTGTTTCCTCTTTAGGTTTTGAGGATTCAGAATCGCTAGCGTAATATAGAATAACCAAGTTTGTGGGCTCCCCTGACTTAACTAACATGTGAGCAAACGAAAATGAAATCAAGCTTGGCTTTGAAATATTTCTTTTATGAATAATATGTTGGTGGCACTGTAAGTCTATGTCAAATTCGAGATTAACAGGTTAGGTTTTGCGTCAGTTTTGACACAAACTGATGCAAAACCTAACCTGCTACCCACGAATTTGACATAGATTTGCAGTGTCACCCAGTGGCGTAGCTAGAAGTCATGGGGCCCCGGGGCAAAATAAAATCCCCCCCTCTTTTCGTCACTCGAAAAATAAAATGTGTAATAAGAAAAAAAAATCTTTCATATAAAATATTTAAGAAAACGAAAAAAAAAACAGTTTAAACCTACTAGCTACTTAAACTAATACTTGTTAGTTATAATAATTGCAAACATAAAACTTAATATTCTGTAAAACAATACTGCAGAAGAATCCTTTTAAACTACTAGTTGGTACGATTTTTGGTTTGTTAAACAGTAAACAGATATATTTCGCAGAACTACATTGTTAAAAATAATATTTGATACATATATCATGATATAAGAAAAAGAATTCAAAAGTATTCTCGTTTCCTGGCTGTGCTGTTTCATTCATTTATTATCTCATTTAGATCGAGTTTTTCAGCATCTCCATTTTCTATAGACAATAGAGTAAGTCCACTTAATCGATCTTGGCTTGTAGTAGATCTGAGGTAATCTTTAATAATTTTCAGCTTACTGAAAGCCTTTCAACATTAACAGTTGTGGCAGGCACCGTGAAAAATAATAGGAACAATAGATGAACTTTAGTTAAGTCGCTTTCAAGTAGGCCATAGTTGTTTTTAAGATTAGAGCAATTCTATACATAATAATATCCAAAAAACGAAGCTTAACTGCAGTGATAGATACAATTCTCCCTGACCAACGAGTTGGGTTCAAATTTTTGAAAGTTTTAATTCCGACTCGGTGGTAAAAGATGCCAGAAGAGCCCATTTTCTGGTACTTGAACCAAAAAAAGAATAAATATTTTGTAAAAAGGTAAGTATCAAAGACGTTAAACCGGTTAAACTATAAAAGCGGATATCGGATGGCGAACGCCAACGTGACGCGACGGAAAATAATACAATTATATAATATAATAATATTCCACTTCTTATTAAATAAATTTTATAGTTTGTTGTTTGTTTATTGGGTATTTTAATTTTAGTTATGGCTCACGGCTCAGCTCTACCGGGCCTTCGATCGGGGCCCCTAATTAATCCGGGGCCCCGGGGCACTGCCCCGGTTTGCCCTGCTATAGCTACGCCACTGGTGTCACCAACATATTATTCATAAAGAAATATTTCAAAGCCAAGTTTGATTTCATTTTCGTTTGCTCACATGTTACTTTCTATTATAACGTGTGAGCAAACGAAAATGAAATCAAGCTAGCTTTGAAATATTTGTTTGTGTTGGTGGCACTGTCCTATCCATTCACAAAACTTGTGAACTGTCAAAACGCTGTCAAGTTGGTACTTGGTTTAAATTCTGGTTTGGAACTTCTGCTTACTGATTTTGGCAGCACTGAAATTTTTATAATTTAAAAACCTGACTTGTCACGCTTGTAAAAAACTAATCTCCAAAATTTTTTAATATTTGTGCATACACTTCAATTGTAATGGAACAGAAACGAAAGGGGGTTTTATTATTGGAAAGGGAAAAAAGGGTAGACCTAGTTAATTATTACAAGCAAAAACTTTGCTTAATTTTTGACACATGTAACATAACCTAACTGTAATATTACCAGAAATCACTAGATTCGAAGTACATTTCCAAAAAAACTGTAATTTCCAGGTACACTCAGTAAATATTTAAAATATTTGACATTGACAGTTCACGAGTTTTGTGAATGGATAATAAGTCTATGTCAAATTCAAGGTTAGCAGGTTAGGTTTTCCGTCAGTTTTGACACAGACTGATGCAAAACCTAACCTGATAACCTCGAATTTGACATAGACTTACAGTGCCACCAACACAAACAAATATTTCAAAGCCAAGCTTGATTTCATTTTCGTTTGCTCACATGTTACTTGAACGAATGCAAACAGAACTTCTAAAATAGGCATACTTTGAAATTTCTTCATAATTAGCACACATTTACTACATCACTTACTTTCCAGACTTGCCTTTGTTGTATTATTGGGATTAATTTCAGTTACAGTCTTAGGATTATGCAGCCAGAAATGTAATACAAAACCTATCCTCAAATATCCAGCCGCTGTTACTGAACATTTATTATTTTTACGTGCAAATTCAAATAAAATACTGTGCATCTGCAATTTTTTTTAATATGTCCCTTGAACTGTACAAAAAATAATAAAATACCGTGCGTGTTTACTGGCCACTTTTAATTTTTTGATGTGCAATTTTACTAATCATCCGATTTTGTATGCGTTGCAGAAATTAGTTAATTACTGGACATTCCCATTTAAATACACACTCTTTAGTGGCAGAGTAGTTTCTTGTCACATCCGAGAGAGATTATGGCTTTCTCTTTTGAAGCGAATTTCGCAGAATTAATTATAATTGTTGTCAAAGTTTGCGCAGCTTGGTCAATATCCTTTGTTTTTGGATCAAGTGCGGAGTTAAATTGCACATTTCCTGCAATCCCGTGTTTCCTGGTAATTCTCCTCCTGCACGGAAAGAGCCGAAGCCGCGCAGGTGAATCCGACACCGCCCGAAATGTCTCGTGCAGTGCCATACAGCCAAACTGTTGCCGGCTTCACTTCACGTGCGTGCTTTGTGTTGAACAGTTGTGCGAATGCAAAGGATCAAGTGCGTTACGATACTGTAAACAAACGAAGATAAGTCTACCGACGCGATTGGCTGAACGACTGTGAAGCAGTGAGCGAAATTTGGATTTTCCTGGCATTAGCTAATGCGAAAGTGCCGGTTTTGTACTTCCGAAGATGCCCCAGAACTATTGCAAGCCGCAGAGCTAAATAATGTATTAATACCGAGTGACTCACTAATTTGTACCGGATTGCATCATAAGTGAAAAAACTGGACCGCGAAATGGCGTTGCAGTTTACTTTGTTGGCTGTGATTCTTCCTGCCTTTGTGGCCTGTGTTTTCGGCATTGAGGATTATTGTTCGGTCAATCAGTTTGCCATCGATGGCAATCACATGCAGTTCACCAAGGAGCCCAGCACCGCAGAATTTGCAATCATTGGGAACTTCAAGGGGCTGCATTGTTGCGCCAGGGGTTACAGAAGCATAGAATGGTGAGTTTTCGCTTCTGCGAACTGTAGTAGCCGGCGATTATCCAGAAGTTGTAGTCATTAAGACGTCGAGCATTCTGGTATTCAAAACTATTTGTCACAATAACGTTTGGTACTTCGTGTAGATTAATACGTGCAACAGGTAATAAAAATTGATAAGACAAGGGCAGCCGTGGAAAACAAATTCGACGCCTACTTAACGACTTGATGTGCTTTTACAATTTTTCTGTTAATTTGACACTTAAAATCAAGATTTGGTTGGGGGTTCAAGAAAATGGCAAATGGAAATACAGCATTAATGAATGTAGACAAACTGGCTGAGGAAAAATGCAGCTGCCTTTCTCCACTCCATTTTTACTTCCTTTTACGATAAAGGAAGTATTGGATTCACCCCAAAAATTCGAAATTGAGTTTTCAACAGATCTTCACGTTTTAGAGTCCCCTGATCCCAAAAAACATATTTTTTTTTCATTGGTCTGTCTGTGTGTCTGTGAACAGAATATCTCAAAAACGAAAAGAAGTATGGCATTGAAACTTCATATAAAAGTTTTATGTACTATGTAGATGCGACAGCAAGCTTTTGAAGAAAATCGCATAATCGGAAGTAGGTGTTTAGTCTTGCGATTTTTCATTTTTTTTTCGATTTTTTCAAAACCGGCTCTAACGATTTTTTTCAAACTGTATATTTTTATTACCTTTTTAATGTGTATTGATGTGAGATAGGTGATTTTCCAGTTGAATACTTCTAAAATGGGTTTCTTTTGTGTTTTTTCCTAGTTTTTTTATTAACTCCTATTTTAAATACAACACCCGGTATATTATTACATTTTTGAATTCAGCTTGGAATTCTAGAAAATAATTGTCTCTCCAACTAACTCTATTTTGTACCGTTTTTGTAGAATTTGTAATTTTTGAAAATTTTTGACAAATGCTTTGAAATTAAAAATCAAATTTTTTGCTAATTATAAGATCACTGTAAAAGGAAGTTTTTTTTTTAAATTGATTCGTATAGTGTCGTCATCTGTGTTGTGTGAGCATATGACAACCACTCCAACTATGCCAACTTGATGTATTACAGTAAATCGTGTTCGCAGTTTTATACATCTAATGTCATGGATTTGTAAGATTAGTCATATGCCCAGCGGCGTAGAAACATTACCATAAATATTTAATAGGACCAACATATTTCTACTTATAAAACACGAAATTAAATCTTAGCGAAATTTGCTTTCGTAGCGTGATTGAAAAAGAATTTTTCTCTAACCATTTAACTGGTAAATGACATTAATAAGTAAAAAAACATTACATACTTGCATAGAGACGGCGATATATATACAGGATTATACAATTTCCAAGCTCACCTCTAGAATTTCCATAACTGCAAGGAATACGAACATTGTGAAATTAGGACAAATTGGGCATTCTAATGGTCAATAATATTAAAAAAAAAGAATTGAACCAAGCCGTCTTAGTTTTAGAGTTACTTGAAACAAAATATTTTGACATTATTATTAGTACACTCTAAGAACTAAAGAAGAACTCAAATTTGGTTTTTGATTATCATTGAACTCAAATTTGGTTTTTGATTATCATTGGTTTTTACAATTTTCGAAATATTAATACCGTAAAACTTTCAACGGGTGAACAAAATTGCATTAAAATTTATTTTTGTTTATAACTTCAAACTAAGTATAAAATATGGCTATTATTTGTTAAATAAGTAAATGTTTATTTCATGATAATTATGGAAAGTAAGTTGCAGAACATATCTAATAAATAAGTATGTACATAGTTAATAAATATAGTAACTTAAAAAACATTTTTTTAAATTTCATTCTTCAAATTTTATTTTGAGTTGTAATATAACAAGTGAAATGATTATTATCGATGATTTTTTTCCGAGTTAAAATCGGAACCTAAATTTAACGAGTGCGTAGCACGAGTTAAATTTGCTGTTTCGGTTTTAACGAGTAAAAAATTATCGATCATTAATCATTACACGAATTATATTTGGAAAGAGAATATATTGAATGAAACGCAAAATATCAAATGTTTACTTTTTGTTCTTAGGTTGGCACTGTTAATGTTGGTTACCCTGCTGTCAATTTTAAGTCTATGTCAAATTCGAGGTTAGCAGGTTAGATTTTCCGTCAGTTTTGACACAAACTGACACAAAACCTAACCTGCTAACGTCGAATTTGACACGGACTTAAAATTGACAGCAGGGTAACCAACATTAACAGTGCCAACCTAAGAAAAAAATCACAACCATTTATGATCACCCCTAAAAACAATTACGAAATATACGGTACCCCCCACCCAAGAAAAGCGTCCTTCTGTGCTTTCCAAGAATACTTCGATACTCAGCATCACTCCGTTTCGCTAATACAATGAAATGCTATGAACCAGTTATTTATCAAAAAAAAAAAACAAAAAAACAAAAACAAATTTTTTTTGCCGACGACCGTAGGTCAAAAGTTGATGTTGCCTTCATTTTCGGAGGACCTATCGTATGAAAACGATCCAAGACTTCAGGAAGGTTCCTAGCGGCCGGAATCGTGTACACATACGAACATACATCCCCCGCACAGCACGTTTAGGCACCCCCCAATACGGGGGATTGATCTAGTGGGCTGGGATCTTCACCAAAAGATTCGCCCCGCCGAGACGAAGATTTGATATAGTGGGTTCATTAGTCGGTTGGCTCGAATTTTAGAGATATTTGACTCAGAGTGGTTTTCGATATGAGGGAATTTCAATACTTCGTACACTTCGTGTCGAAGTAAAATAAATTACTACCGCTGTGATAATGTGTAACTAGGCATTTGCATGCCCCTCATTGGTTGAAATTGCGTCACGTGATACATGAATTATATTCTCAATAGGTTAAACGGATTCATATAAGTATTGGAAATATCAATAACGTTAAGAGCAATTATTTTTAATAACCACAGAAAAAAATCAGCAGAGACAAAACTTTTCTAGTTTCATCCTGCTGATTAGTGTCAAAGACTGGAGAGAAGGCGGTGTTTCGTTCTTTTTTGTTTGAACAAAAATACACTTAAGACAAGTAATTTGTGTTTCCTAATGATAATTTTCTTGATTTCAAAGTTTGACAAGAATATATCTAAGAAGTTTTTGATAAAATTTTAAAGACGTGCAAAAAACAGATTTTCTGATATTTTATCGAGCATGGACGTTCGTGGTGTAGTTTTTTATTCTCAAGTAGTATTCATTTTTTTATTTCTGATAATTTATTACCTTCGCATTAACAATAAATCTTCTCAGATTTAATTATATTATTATTTTCAATAATGGTACTGTCAGATTTAGTTTTCTAAACATGGTTGCGAACAGAGTTAACGGGTTTGTCGATATTACATGGTTACGTGGTTTTAATCTTTTTCGTGTCTCAGTACAGTATTAATCCAGATAACTATATAGTTTGTTTGTAGTATATAACAAAATCTATTGTATTCTGGACCGCAGATTTAACTAGTTATTGGAGTAATTTAGCAGATTATATTTTGTACCAAACAGCATTGATATACAGCAAATATAGGTATGAAATCATTAAAAACTTAGAAATCTCTTAAACAGATGGTTAATGCAGAATGTTCATTTATTTTTCTAGAAAGGCAGCTTGAAGTGTTAAAGAAACAAAGTTATAGTAGGGTCCGGATAATAACTCTTCTTGCGAAGTTATTACTATTTTGTTATATTGTACAGCACCGTATCTTGATTTTAATGACCGAGTTATGCAGAATGCAATTAGGAAAAACTGACGAAATTCATGTGTTTCAATTTTACTTGTTCTACCTTTTACTTCAATAAAACTTAATTTATTTGAAAGAAATGGGAATCCAGAGAAACATCTCTATAACGGACACCCATGGGGAATCTGAAACTGTCTATTATAAGGTGTCCGTTATTCAGAGTTTTCTTATATTTCCGACAGTTCTGCACACTAGAAACCGTCCGTTGTAGAGAAGTGTTCATTATTCAGAACTGTTTTTATCAAATAGTCATTTCCTATAGGTCTGTATACTGAAAGCCGTCCGTTGTACGGAAGTATCCATTATTCAGAACTTTTTACTATATAGGTATTCCCTGTATACTAACCGCCCGTTGTAGAGAACTGCCCATTTTTCAGAGCTGTTTTTACCGTATAGGTATTTTCTACAGTTGTGTCGAGTTGTGTATACTAAAAACCGCCCGTTGTAGAGAAGTGTCCATTTATGTATTCCCTACAGTTCTGTACACTAAAAACCGTCCGTTGTAGAGAAGTGTCCGTTGTTCAAAACTTTTTTTACCAATTAGGTATTCCCTACAGTTCTGTATAGTAAAAACCGTCTGTTGTAGAGTGGTGTCCATTATTTTTGTTTTTGTATACCATATAGGTATTTTCTACAGTTCTGTATACTAAAAATCGTCCGTTGTAGAGAAGTGTCCATTGTTCAGAGCGTTTTTTACCATATAGGTATTCTCTATAGTTCTGTACACTAAAAACCGTCCGTTGTAGAGAAGTGTCCGTTGTTCAAAACTTTTTTTACCAATTAGGTATTCCCTACAGTTCTGTATAGTAAAAACCGTCTGTTGTAGAGTGGTGTCCATTATTTTTGTTTTTGTATACCATATAGGTATTTTCTACAGTTCTGTATACTAAAAATCGTCCGTTGTAGAGAAGTGTCCATTGTTCAGAGCGTTTTTTACCATATAGGTATTCTCTATAGTTCTGTACACTAAAAACCGTCCGTTGTAGAGAAGTGTCCGTTGTTCAAAACTTTTTTTACCAATTAGGTATTCCCTACAGTTCTGTATAGTAAAAACCGTCTGTTGTAGAGTGGTGTCCATTATTTTTGTTTTTGTATACCATATAGGTATTTTCTACAGTTCTGTATACTAAAAATCGTCCGTTGTAGAGAAGTGTCCATTGTTCAGAGCGTTTTTTACCATATAGGTATTCTCTATAGTTCTGTACACTAAAAACCGTCCGTTGTAGAGAAGTGTCCGTTGTTCAAAACTTTTTTTACCAATTAGGTATTCCCTACAGTTCTGTATAGTAAAAACCGTCTGTTGTAGAGTGGTGTCCATTATTTTTGTTTTTGTATACCATATAGGCATTTTCTACAGTTCTGTATACTAACAATCGTCCGTTGTAGAGAAGTGTCCATTATCAGAGCTTTTTTAGCATCTAGCTTTCCATACAGTTTTCTACATATATTAAAAGTGGTCTGTTGATGAACACAGTTCTCTTATAACCAATTTTGATTAGCTTCACCAGAAATATATATGAAAAGAGAAATTGGCAGCTGGATGAATAACATTGTGTTTAAAAAGCGTAGTTCGCACTGCAATTACATTCAAGTACATATATACCTCGATATATACTGTCCAAGAATTAGTTCAAAGTCACATTAATAATCATAAATATTTTTGTTAGTATTCCAAATGGACCTATTGGACGAATTTTAATTTACATTTTAAGTCAATTATGGAAACGTAGCGCCACGTTCAGTTCTAAAAATACGAGATCGTAAAGTTGGGGCAGTAATACTCTGCATGTTTACTTCAACACATGACATCCGACATGGAAATAAATTACGCTAAAAATATCGCGTGCTCTTTCATAAAGATCCGCAAATAGTTGATCTTAACCAGTATGTGTTATTTATGCTCCATTTCAAAATTGTGTAGTTAAACATGCAAGGCGATAAGAATAATTTGTAATGGAAACCGTTTTTCTTGTATACTATCAATATTTTCATATTCTTTGTTATCCTCCAATTTTATTTGTGCAATTTTGACTCGTGGAGTGTAAGTGTTTTATACGTTATTTTGTATGTGGAACGCGTCGTAAATAATGTTAGTTGAATATTAAACTTTATATCCGCTCCACTTATTTTTATAACAGGGAGTTTTAATTAATATCAGGAAATGCTCAGCGTTGGTTCACTATTAGCTAGAGTAACGGTTACAAGGTGCTGTAACTTTTGAGCACTACAATTATAATTTACCAACTTCCACAGATTTGTTAATATTTTTGCTATGTGAGGCAATTTCTGAATTAAAATTCTGTTATCACATTGGAATTTGCTTATCCGCTCAAACAATACAATATTTCATTTGATTACTAACGGCATATCGCAGATCATCTCAGATATGGCTGTCTCAAACCAATTTAAGTTTCCTGGAAAGCGTGCCTGGCTGTAATGCGGTTCAATTTAAAACATATTACGGTATACGTTTTAAAACTTCTAATAATACTGTTACAGTACTAGAAAAATTGTTTTGAAACAAATAGGAATTTCTATTGACAAAATGTTTAGAGCAATTTATTAATGAATAATATTAAACATTAACGTGCCTGCTATTTTCAAATTCTTGCTGCAATCGGAAGTCAATAACTTACTTTAATATTTGCTAAATGGAACAGCATACGTCTTGTGTAAATTTCAAGAAGTTGTGTATTAGTTGAGCACACCACTATATTTTTATAATTACCAACTAAACAAACCTTTTAGAATCTTTGAAAATAGGAATATGAGCTGAAAATATCACAAATTTTTACCGTGTTAAATAAATTCAGACCATTTTAATAGAAAATCAAACTGTATGCTAGGTGTATTCCCAGAATTTTTTTATTCAGTTCAGACATTGTGGACGAACGCATTAGCTAATGATAGATTTCTGGTCTCCTTATTTTGCATTTCAAACCAAATTGCAAATTGCAGAAAAACAGGGAAATTGTTTTTAGTCATGGACATATTTGCAATTTAAATAGATGAACGTGTTTTCGAACACGGGAATAATATCTTTAGTGGAAGGGCTGGACATCAAGTTTTTTTTACAGCTACTAGAAGTCTTTTGATATTTAAAATACACTTTGGTCACTTGTTTCACTTGAAATCTGTCTAGTTTTCTGCATATTCCATATAGAGCACAGTTAGAATAAATAATGTTGCAATAAATGGTCAGAAATAATTTTTTAAATCCAAGTTTCATTACATACAGAAAACTGGGGAAAACTTGTGGAAATACCTGCAATTAGTAAGAACCATGAACTTTAGATTTTCGTGCAACAGAATAAAACGTGGAATAACATCCAATTTAGATTAAATGTATTACGTTCATATTTTTCTCCATTATAGGTTATGTAAAAAGTATTGACGTAAAACGAAATAGCGGTTAGCCCGGTTATCTATTAGTTACGTTGTGGGCATTTTAGAGGTTCAAAAATAGACCACACTCGTTGATATTAGGTTAATAAGATCTCCTTGTTGGGAAAATTGCTTAACTGTGTGACCTAATAAGCTAAACTACTGAAAAATAGTATAAAAAGTCTAGGTTTTACCAGGTTTTAGTTTTTAGTAAACATATTTGCATACTTATTTACATTTCTAAGCTCCACTTTGCTAATACATACAAATTTCATACAAATGAATGGCACAATTAACGGACTTTAAACGCTGCTGGGTTTGTGTCAGTGAATAAAATAGAATTCCTTGCTTCTGGGGAATGAATGATATGCCGTAAGATTAATTTAAACTGTGTACGTCAGCAACAATGACAGTAAAAGAGAGAAGGAGTTGAATCATCCTATGCGCTGTGCGGTAATGGTTAGATGAGTATTTTTTGTTTAAAAATAAGAGGGAATTACCGCGAATCGTGGATTTCTAATTGCTTCCTGCAGTGTAGGAGTTTCATGAATATTTAAATTTATTTTGCTTTTTTCATTTGATACCCTCTGAATATAGCCTACCTACATTCAAAATGCGATGGAAACTAGGCCATAGTGCTATTCTTTAAAATATATAGCGTTTGCAGTACATGGACAGTAATTTGATTATTATTGACAAATTTTTGTTAGAAAATGTCGAACTTACAATTCATTTACTAGTTACCATGGTTACAGGGCTATATTTACTTATTGCCTTGAACTGTAAGTGACTTTTTCGTACCAACCTATTACGAATTGTTTATCTAGTAAGCTTCTTTTATTCAGTTTTAGGCTACCTAATTTATTAAAATATAAAAATGCCACTATGTATCACTTTTCTTTCATTTTCATAGGTTTTTCTAAAAATAACATACTAACTGCGAACTGTAAATAACCCTACGAGCCTTAATTTCCACTCCGCTTACTTGACCTGAAAAGTGTCACTTACAGTTCATGGTTCGTAATATACTATTGTATTATTAGTTAACAATTCATATATCTAAAATACGGTAGTTGCTGTAACAATGAGAATACAACCATACTAACGTGTATTCTGTTGACGAAGTAATCAGTAATCAGTATATTAAATGTGCTTTTCATATATTAAATGTGAAGTTGTGTACGTATTTTGATGACAACTGTTATTATAAAAGCTGCATGTAAATATCCAGAAATTTTTTCTAATATTTTCTAAGGCTGTTCATAGTTTCTCTCCGTTGCTGCTTCGAGTATAGCTTACACTAAACCACCCAACTTCTAACTACATTGGAAATGAAATTCTAATTACTTCTGGAAACTAACGTCACAAATAGACTAAACGACCTCCTGCAATTATTTTCACAAGTTATTTTCAGGGCAGCATCGCGTTGTTTGCACAAGCGTTCGAACTTCCGCTTGGTGATTCCACGTTGGCTCATTTCTGCTAAATTTTAAAATAGATGATTAATCAAGATTGTCTAATGACAAAAAGCAATTATGCTGTTACATTAGATGTATCACCCCAAAAAGTATAGAAAGCTTTTCTACGTAGCATGGTTGGCACGAATTAATTCGCATGATTTAATTAAATTGATAAGTTACATAATAGTTATTTTTGTACCAAGGGCATTATGAAGATATTTCTGCTCTTTCGAGGGCGAAGAGTTTACAAGCCCGAGGGTTGATAAGTCGCCCGATGCCTATGAGCGTCAAGTAATGCCCGTGGCACATACAAAGTCTTACTTTCCATTTTGAATACGCAAATAACTTGAAAAGCTTGCAAAGCAGTCCATAACGCCGTAGGGGCCTAGGACGTAAAAAGCAGGCGTAATCATAACGCCCCGGCGAGCGAGCGCCTTTTCTGTACGCCCTAGTGCGTTATGGACTGCCTTATATACCTCGTATCACAGATATAAACACCAAATAATAGATCAGTGGAAAATAAAGTAATTTTCAACTGCCAATAGTGCACAGAGTGAAATGCATTAAGAAGTTATTGTGAGTTATTTGCTGTCTCACAGGATTTGCTTATTTTTGTTGTGTTTTACTGGATTTACAATTGATAATGCTCTTTTTTCAAGTTAGAGATATTTTTGAGCAACCGTGCTGAAAAGCTTATTTTTGCGGACGTAATTACGGCTGCAAAATTGGTTTTCGTGGCCGTTACTATTTCGGGAACCTTGTTATTAGTAACGGCTACGAAAATGAATTTCTCGACCGCAAATTTCTCGGCACGGTTGCACAAAAAATTGATACGTTTTTGATAGGGATGGACCGATAACGATACTTAGTATCGCTATATCGGCCGAATTAGGGATATATCGCGGTCATATCGGCCTTCCTTTTTGCCGATATATCGGCAAAAGTGAATTTCCTTGCAATATTTAATATTTTAATATTTATTATAAGAAATGAACAATATAATGTAAATAATCAATGTGGAGTATAAAATATAACTACTATCTAATATTGAAAATTCATTTTTTGTCAATTATTATGTAAAAATCAAGTTTGTTGCACCAAGCAGCGAAATATCTTCCAGCTTCTGGAATGCACTGCATCAGCAAAAAAGAAAAAGGTAAAGGTTCAGGGTCATTTAAATTCCCCCAGCTGGGGGCCCCTGGCGTCCCTCTTCAGCCAATAAACGAATTTCAGAATGGATGGAGAATGCAAGAGAGGCCAGGAAAGGTGTAGAAGTACTGCCCCGACATTCGCTTCAGAGAAGGTACTCTGTTGACTCAGGGAAACTACCTAAAAACCTGAATCAAAGAAGACGCACAAGGGAATCGAACCCACGACCTCCCGGATGCTAAGCAGACGTGGTAACCACTGGTCCACAGAGCTCGGTCCATCAGCAAAAAAATTCGGTCAGGCGATGCCATTTCAAGGTCTTGCATCATCAGAAATTGTTAACAATACTAATAGGTCAAGAAAAAATTATTGTGTTAAATTGCGTTATTAAAACGAAATGACAAGAAGACGCTTCCATAAGCAAACCTGAGCTAGAGTTCGTATTTAGGGGATTATCCCGCCCGAATCTAGCAAGCAGCGGCGCACACGTGCTTGCATGTAGTCAAAAAGTAGTGGAGAGAGCAATGAGAATATATCGGCCGATATATCGACCTCGATTATATCAGTATCGGCCGATATATCGGTATTGGCCAAAAAACCCATATCGGTCCAACCCTAGTTTTTGATTATAATTTGGATAGCGATTTCACAAAAATGTTGTGTATGCTACGTTTGCCTTCATCGGAATAATTTGGCGGATTCGACTTCGCCTCGCCGGATAACATTTCTCGGTACGCCAAACAGTGATTTCGCGGCGTAGGTATATAAATAACAAATTAAAAACGAGGGACAATAAAAGCACCTGTATTGCATCATTTTTCAACTAACTGTTGGTAAGACATCAGAAGTTACCATTAAAATAGTAATTTTAAAATGTAAAAGAAACATTTTCTCTTTAAATATAATTTCTTTTCATTTATGTTTATATCCTGCTTTTTTTAAATGCTAAATTTTGACAACAACGTGGCTTCAATTTAGGGTGATATTATTCTTTATTTTTGTCTAACAAATCTTTGTGGTTAAAATAGGCCACTGACATATTATAAGAGGAAGAAGAAAACAGGGACGACGCAAGCAAATTTTTTTTGGATGGGCGCAGAATGGTCAGCATTTTTTTAAAGGGTATGAAAAATATTAAAAACGTGTAATTAGTACAACGATAGTTGGATGTAATGCAACACAAAAACTGCAATTAAACCTTAACATTTATTAAGATAGGTACGTGTAAGAAGTCAAGTAGGTAACAAAAATTTTAAAAAAATCAGGACTGTCCTAATTTAAATATTTTGCCAACTGTCTTTTGAAAGTAATTATTACTAAATTTGAAAGTCGCTAATCGGCCATTGTTTCTTAAGTAAGTCTTTATTCTCCTGAAACATAAGGTTCTTTCACATGCTGTACTTGAAACTGGAACAATTACAGAAATTGCACTTAATTTGTGTATTTCCTTCAAAGAAAGAAATTTTTTAAGTTTCTGATAAATCTCAAAACTGCATTATAATTTCAACTTCAATATTAAATATTTTTCCTTTTTCATAATATCTGTAGTGCGTTTTATAATAGAACCAAATCATTCTTCTAATCTTCAGGTAATGGTTCAATTTTATCAGAATTTATAAAACTTCCACTTCTAGGGTTCAGTGATTTAGTTCAGTAACGCTTTGATCTAATGTAGGAATATATACTTCAAATATTGCACTTTTCGTCAAACTAAACAATATAATAAGTGAGTAAGTATGTTTAAATTGCGAACAATACGTCTAAGGTGAGGTGTTTGCAACAAGTCGAACTATTTATACACAAATTTGCATTAGTGGTATCAGCATTACATGAATTTGCGTATAACCTTTGCATATATGAATGTATTTCATCTGTATCAGTGCATGTGCCAAACTTTCCAAGAATTCCGGAATTACCTACTACCACAGTTTCTGCAGACGTAGTCTGTATTAATTATACTGTATCTTTCGTCCGCCATAAATGTTGAGGCATCTCAGGAAACTGTTTCTCAGAACAGGATTACCATTCGGTCAGCCCTACTGGAAAATGTACATTTGTAAATTTACTGGTACATATGAATATGCCATTAGTAACAGCTCAACTGAATTGAACTAATGTCATCAGACAAAATGATACTGGCAGGGACGCCTGTATACGTCACTAATTTTTATATATATTTATAAATTGAAATTATCTCACGTGGTAATACCATGAATAACACCACAACTGGAAGATAATGCTAATTACTGTGGAGGAATTTTTAGGTCCACATTTGTTAATAATTACATTATGTTCTATTGCAGTTCTCTTAATTTCATACTTGATACTTTCAGCAACTGTTGAGCACTATAGAACTACACATTCTCTGCCGTTTTGAAGGTCTTACTACTGGTCTGCTTCTGGGTGGTTTGCAATCTCTGCGTATTTCCACTAATGCTTCATTCATTGCCTTGTATATATCCACTCGTCAAACGAAGACTGCAGTAACTCAAATTTTATAGTTTTGAAATAATTGATTGTAAACATTTGGCCATTGTTCACATATTAGGTTATTTAAAAAAGAATCACTTTTGTGCACTAATGTATTAATTTTTATGCTATCTTTTTAAAAATATGATAACATCTTTGACATGTTTATCTAAAATGACTTTTAAATCAGTGTTACATTGTTTTATACGAACTTTCCAATACTGTTTAACCGGACTAGCAATACACTAAATAAAATATTATCAAAACTTATAATGAACGCAATTTCGATACTTCTATTTTATTCAGAATATTCACCTTCACTCTCATGTAGCTACCTTCTTCATCAGCCATAACATCTTCTGATGGATGTGATTGAATATTTTCATAAAACTGGTGGTACTTTACCTATGTCACAAAGCTGCAATAACCCTTTTATTTTCTTGCAATTGGTTAAGTAATTATTGTAAATTTCAACAGATAAATTAGTACCTACCATTAGAGAGTCGCTTCTTATATTTTCGAGGAAACTATGCGTGAAACTTTTCCCGCACGTCGTACGCTTTTATACCTAGTTCCTGAAAAATCACCTTCCGAGATTTCGTAAGATCTTCACGTTTCAAACTCCCTAGATGTCGAAACACGTTTCTCAATTCCTCTGTCTGTTCATCTATCCGTTTGTCTGTTGGCGGTATAGCTCAAAAACTATTTGCGGATTATGTGTACTTGGCTCAAAACCGAATACACTTTCGGTCAAATATATACAGGGTGAGCACCTTCAAAAATTAAATTTTATCTATTTTTAACTAGTATTACCAAATCTGATTATTAAGGTAAAAGTCTGCAGTTTTTAGCATTCTCGATGACAACATGCATGCTATCATCTTCATTCTGCATATATCCAACTTCTAAAAATCTGTGGGTTATAGTCGTAATCCGGAAGTAGAAAATCGAAAACTTGAAAATATATACAGGTTTCTATTTTGCTCTCCGCAGTTATCAGTAAGAATGTATTAAGGGCAAATTATTTTGCCTGTAAAAATGTTTTACGAGAGTTTTTTATTTTGGCAATGTCACAAGACAAGTTGGGACATTGCAAAAAAAAAAAACTTGAGTAAAACATTTTCCGAGCAAAATCATGACTCCGAAATACATTTTGTGGACTATTTCCCAAATATTAGTATCGGCAAGCAATGAATATGACATTTATACCGATGCACAATGACATTTTAAATTGCATTTTTGAAATACTACCTTGATCAAATCAACATATTTGGTGGTTGCCATGGATACACGTGGTAAAAAACTGATTTAATCCCAAGGGAAAATTTAATTTTTTTTCCACTATGAAAACATATGATTGGTTGAATTTTGGAAAATCATGGCATTTGATTGGATAATAAGGGATGCGGGAAATAGTCACAGCAAAAAGTTATCGCCTTCACAACTTTGTTGTTTTTTTTAGCTGTATGAATATCCAAAGGCGACTAGGGATTTGATTGGGCCCGTTACACACAATGTTTTATCGTCTAGTGCAAATTGCTTACCATCATTCTTTGATGCTCTGGCAATTGTTTTGTTTTTAACGTGACACTGACTGTTAGACTTCTTTTGCATTTCGTATGGTTTAACAGAGCCAGCAAGATCGTAAATAAAACAGACTGATCTGTTTTTGGAAATTGACGTGAAATTTCACATTAAATATATCACTGATTGGCGGGAAGTGGCAAGCTTAGTAATGTTACTTTTTTTGGCATATTGTACAAATGTTTTGCATGTTTAGCTCTTCTTCAACCTACATTGTATTAGATTTTTTTATATAGGCGGAGAGAGTAGGGAAAACTTCTTAACATTAATACATATTATGTTGGGCATATGTTTCCCTCGCATGTCAGATTTTGTCGATCCACCTTTTCGACCTATTTGCTGCAATGCTATTGTTACAAACCTCCAATATTTTATCTGCATCGGTGTTGTTATAGATATAGACTAACCAAATTAATTTTAATATCGTTAAGAGCTTCATTACCGCACTTAGTGCCGTAATGTATAGATATTGCCGCACTCTTTTTATATAAAGGAATACATTGAACCAGAATGTATTGATGAAGATAAAATATTGAACAATACACGTTTGCTTATGACACTTTGATTGCCGCAGGCGCATCGCCTCGTTCTGGCAATGAAACTCGTTTCGTTAAGATGTTCATAATCAAAGTTGTATCGTTAATATCTATAAAAAAATATTACTTTGCACTTCTGTAGGTAGTTTATTGCCGATTAAAACTCGCGCGAGTATTTTCTCCGAGATTTGGTATTTTTTTTGTGTTAATCATCGTAACATAGCCAGAAATAAAATCCTACTGTCTGGTGCGATCTGTCAACTGCCAAAATAATTTACAAAATATGTTATTTATATTATTAATTTTGTCTTTCCTATTATTTTTGTTTTAGGTAGGTTTTTGACTTGACATCAGTATTTTTTTTTATATTTCCGTCTTTTAGCTATAATACTAGATATGTATATGCATTACTGGAATGGTGCGACGAATACTGTAGGAACTGAAAATACGACTGTCTTCGCTGGAAGATATACGCAATTTCTAAAAGACGGCGTATTTTAAAATGTAATATTAGTTGCATCGTTAAATTCAATGAGAGCCGATCTTTTTCTTGGGAAAATGTGACAAAAATATGGACTTTGGCAAAAATTGAATTACGACAGTCTTCATTGAATGTGTCCATATGTTCATTTGGAGCTATTTTTGATCAGTCATCTAAAGTATCTTCTTGGACTGATCGCCGTAATTTCATTTCGGTTGTCCTTATGATTCGTTTTCTCTTTTTAGTTTCGACACGTGTCAATACAGGACTTCATAGGGCTCTATACGGAGATCGTGAATTTATCCTGAAAAGCTTGTGATGATACGTTACATACATACTTTTCTCTTGCTTTAAAAATCGACTGCCCGTAATCAATTAGTTGTTTTAAGTTTTTATTATTAATCAAAGAGACAGAGAGACACATTTGGCATTGATTGACTTAGAGAAGGCTTATGACAGCGTCCCTACCGAACAGCTTTGGGAAGAACTGAGAAACACCGAAATAAATCCTACATTAATTGACGCCATTTATAAATTATATGAAAACAATACAGCGAAAATAAAAACAGGTAGCGTATTAACGGAAGAATTTGAAATAAACAAAGGTCTACGGCAAGGATGCTGTCTCTCTCCTACCCTGTTCAAAATTTATCTAGACCGATCTCTAAAAGGGTGGCAAAACAAGTGTAAAAACATGGGAATACGGATAGAGGACGATATACTGTACACTTTATATTACGCCGACGATCAGATTGTAGTAGCAGAAGATAGCGACGATTTAAGCTACATGGTACGAAAATTAAAAGAAGCCTACGAACAAGCAGGATTAAAAATAAATCGGCAGAAATGTGAATACTTGGTTACTGGAAACAAAGAAATTGAAAATCTTGCATTGGAAAATGAACACATTCAAGGAGTTGAAAAGTGTAAATATCTGGGTGTCATCTTCAACAAAAGTGGTAATAGCAATGAGGAAATAACAACTCGAGTGCGCAAAGGTAGAAGTGTAACTCGATCAATTAATTCGATCTTGTGGGATAGAAGTTTAAGAAAAACTACGAAGAAAAGAATATACACAACTATTGTCCAAAGTGTTGTTACGTACGGAGCAGAAGTGTGGGATGTCAGTAAATCTAACAAAAATAAGCTGTTAGCTACTGAAATGGATTTTTTACGAAGAAGTTGCCGAAAGACCAGATTGGATAGGGTACGAAATGAAACAATTCGAGCGAATATGGAGATGGATAAAGACATTATGGACGAGGTGCAAAAACGACAACTGGTATGGCTAGGCCACGTCAACAGAATGGATGAAACAAGATGGCCAAGGAGAGTATTAAAATGGATCCCAGCTGAAAAACGAAAAAGAGGACGCCCAAGACGAAGCTGGAGAAATGATGTAAATGAGGCTATGCAGGCGAGAAACTTAGATGAAGACACCTGCTATGATAGGAAGACATGGAAACTGGGTGCGGATAGACGGCGACAGCTGTAAACTTCCGCATATATATATATTATTAATCATTCATTTTTATTATATACTCTTTAGCCTCTTATTACGTTTCGGTGTAGATGACAATTCACGCGGGAAGTACAACGGAGGTAATGGGTCATATGTGACTTACATCTTACATTTACATTACATTCCACCGCATCAAGACACTCCACACATTCAGAAAATCCTAATCTAACGTAAAACTAACTTAACTAATTAGTTGGCGATTAACATTATTAGTAGGCTTATTGCATTGTTTTATAATTCAGAAGATATAGCATGTAAAAAACCACAATTTATAGTATCAAGAAGTGTAGTGCATGTCAAATCCCGCGGATCAGTAGGGTCGATAAAAGCAAAAAGCTTCCAATAATAATTTTTTCCAAAACATAGGTTGAAACTTAAGTTTTATATTCTAAATAAATATAAAACGGAGTAGTCTTTGCTTTAGTTTTTTTACTACTCCTTCATGTACTTTACAGCTTCGAATCGTTTTAAAGTAGGGTAGTATTTAACCGAGCACCAAAGAAATATTGAGTTGATTATCAAAACACATGAAATTTATACTAAAAAAAAAGATTTAGCACCAGAAGTACAGGTAAACTCATGTGAAATATACGTTAGGTATATGAGTAAATAATAAAGGTATATGTATCCATTTTTATTATTTATGAAATAAATTGATATTGACGTGTAACTGTTAGTCATAAGAGTAAAAATTTCAACAAACAACCACATCCTAATTGGATAGTTTGTTGTTGGATGGTAACGAACTGTTGAATCGTATAAAAGTAGGAAGTCGATTAGTGAATTAGACCGTCACGATATTTCAATATTTTACTTTTTGGTTTTGTATTGTACAGACTGAGAACCATTCATTTGATTAAAAATTTCTGGTTTTTTAATTCCGCAAAATCCAAAAAACCTGTTTCCGAACGCTTTTTTGGTTATGCTCTATTCCAGTTCTATTAAACGTCGATGTTCATTGAGTAACCGTACTTTAAACTGCAGTTTTTTTTATGTTCCGGATTGTTTCAGATCAGTGCTTATTAAAACCAACCAAGCTAACTAAAGCTGTTGCACTCCAGCTCCATGGATATATCTTTGATTTGCATGGGCTATTCCATCTGTGACTGCGGAATTATTGTTTTAAATTGCTTTATTTGAAATGCCATTGTATTATAATTTTCGTCCCCGAAAACTCGGCGGCCACATATCTCTAGTCATCATCCTTGTCTGGCATGTGTTATTATAGGGCTCCTTAGTAACTTGTTTGTAACCGCAATAATTGGCTCCGTTCGGTGATGTAGACGGGCGGTTAGCTCCTTTGTTCTTATTCTTTTTGGGCCCAGCGAACCTGCCGTGCGTTCCCGCGAATTTCTTTGTTGTAACTAAGCTCGAGACCACACGCGGCCTTACGAATTTTATAGGATGTGTGATAAACTGTGATTTTTTGCCATTTACATGGCTTCAGCTTCGTTTACAAATAGTCTATAGTCTACACCAGGGGTTTTCAAACTGTAGTAGGCAGACGCCGTCCAGGTGGTACGCAAGCTACACAACTAGTGATGTAAAAAAACGCGTTTTTTAAAATCGAATAAAAAACCTAGAAAAAAACAGAAAAAAACGGTTTTTTTGTTTTTTTTTGTTTTTTATTCATTTTTGTAATTGGCGGCATGTTTTGGTAGGTACCCACCCTTATTGGAAGTTGCTTTAAGCTGGACCCAGCTCTGAAACTGTCGACCTGATCGACGAATCAAGTTACGTTAGCGATTCATCAGACAGTGACATGGGCGACGTAAACTGCCTGGATACTGACTCCAAGTCAGTTGAGGAGTCAGCCATGTCTGTTAGAGAGTAATTTTTGCATTATTATAATTTCTACAGGGCGTTAGGGAAGTCGACGGAAAAATTTCTAGGGGTGAATCCTTGTCCCAAAATATGATGATTTAACTCAAATTACCTATATACAAAGTTGCTTAGTTTAGCCGCTAGAGGGCTTTAAAAATTATTAATAATAATAATGGTGCGG
Source organism: Agriotes lineatus (assembly GCA_940337035.1). Lineage (NCBI taxonomy): Eukaryota > Metazoa > Arthropoda > Insecta > Coleoptera > Elateridae > Agriotes > Agriotes lineatus. The sequence goes on along the minus strand of CALNHX010003350.1, from coordinate 79,760 downwards.
CACTAACACCCCATGAAGGAGCTTGGCCTGAAAGGCGGAAGGTCAGAGCTTCCATATTCTTGCTCTCACACCCGGCTGTCGCGTGTCAAATTCATGACACGTGGTGATGTGGTGAGCATCACGCATTAGACATCCGCATTATTACTCATTATTCCTTCGAACGCAGGTCCCCAATTATTTAAAGCGACTAGCTTTTTTAAATGTTTTAACACCCTGTATAATCACTACCAATTTTTTTTCTGGACAGTTACTTTAATTTAGAAGCTATTCACTCTCTTAAAAAAAATTGGTTGGGTAAATGGTTTAGCCACAAAAAATATTTTCTAAATCTCTACAAAAGCCTAGTGCCAAGTTAAAATTACTGATTCAGCCTTGTAGGGATTTAGAAAATATTTTTTGTGGCTAAACCGTTTACCCAACTAATTTTTTTTAAGAGAGGAAATAGCTTATAAATCAAAGTAGCTATCCATAAAAAAACATTAGATGGATAATTAATTGTGACAAAGTTTTTAAACACCCTGTAATTTTTGAAATTAGGGTTTATGCCACAAAATGCTTAAGTTTACTGATAAAAACGCATGGCCAAAAAATGAATAAAATCCATCAACGATTTTTCGACTTATTTGAAAAAAATTTAAAAAGCTAATCATCTTTAAAGCCCTCTAGCGGCTAAACTAAGCAACTTTGTATATAGGTAAGTTGAGTTAAATAATCATATTTTGGGCCAAGGATTCACCCCTAGAAATTTTTCAGTCGACTTCCCTAACACCCTGTATATCCACTTTGGCTGTTTCTATTTTTCTTTAAAAATATTTGCTTTTTTTTTGTTATTATAAATTCTATAATTCACTTTACCTACGAAATGTATTATTTTTATTTAAAAATTTCGGTTTTTTGTTTTTCCAAACAAATTACTTGTTATTCACTACACATTAATTCTGAAAAAAAACGCATTTAAATAAAAAACCAGACCGCTTGGTTTTTTTTACAAAAAAAAACAGGTTTTTAAAAAAAAAACGAACGGTTTTTTTTTAGGTTGCATCACTATACACAACATTGAAATTAATAAAAATATTCTCAGTGATAATGCAACACCAACGAAAAAGAATCTTGCTATGGAGGCTTGAAACTCGAATTCACAAAATTTTCAGTTATGTGAATTTTGGCTTGGAGCAAGAACTGAATACGTATTCATCGTTGTCTGAAGAAGCCTTGACGTTTTTACTTTCACTTTTTACTACTCATTTATGCGAAGCTGCATTTTCTGCTATGGTTTCAGTAAAAAATAAATTTCGTAAAACTGTAAAATTTTGTACATTCGAACCCAATGATGCGTCGATTGTTTCCATCTTGCAGTACCATGTATCGCATTAACTATTTGTTGCATAGAAAACAGCTTTTTAAAATTGCATCGAGATTGTGCATTGCCAATTTGAGAGTTATAAATTCTGAAGTTTTTTTTTAAATTCCACGTCACAAGATCATTTACAAAACATTACGATACGTTTTTTTCACTCATTTGATTGATGTACGACGGCTTCAAACACATGGTACTACTTTCATTATTAGTTGTACTTAGTGATCATGAAAGTTCTCATTTTTTAACAAAAAATCATGAAGAAAGTAAGACTTTTCTTAACTATTTTAATGAAATTCTGAATTTTCGGTTGCGCGGTTTAAATGTTAAAATCCAGTTTTATCAAACTTCGAGTTGCAAGATATAACTATGCAGAAAATTATCTGTAAAACACGTATGAAAGCATTTTTTTCACTTACTTAATTCTTCATAAATGTCATAAAATCCTATGACTTTCATTATTTGTTGTGCAAGTAACTGTTGTAACACTGTGGGAGCATTCGAAAGTTAGCAGGAGTCTGCATGCTATTTCATTCCTCAAACTTAATTTAATCGTTTTAATTCTTTTTGTAGTAGTACTCTGTGCTGTAAGATATTAAACCCACAGTATGTATGTCTTAAATTTGCTGTAATTGTAACATATGATACAACGCACTCCAGCATACAAGATATATCAATTTTAATTGGTGGTACGTGATTGTTCATGTAGATATTTGAGTGGTAAGTTAAACAAAATGTTTGAGAACCCCTGATCGCCACCATTTGCATAACAAAAACGAAAATTGAAGTTCTTTTGAAATGCAATGCAATTATGGAATATATGAAGTTGTTATGAAATTAATATAAAATTCTAGTGCGACCAAGGAAATAATATATGTATAATTAATATATTGAGTTGATTCATAAGATTTTGGTTTCCAAGGCGAAAGTGCTTTGGAAAGATTTCTTCAGGCGAGGAATTGAAAAACTGTCAGAACGTTGGACGTCAGTCGTAACAATACAGGAGGATATATTATTCATAATGATAAGTTTATGTATTTTGTTTATATTTAAACAATAAAATTTAAATTTAATAAAAACGGTACGAATTCGGTCATCAACGTAATGTAATATAAAATGGTCTAGAACGTTATACCGGACATTTAACTAATCTATATCATAAATAAAGAAGTGTAAAAATCGCAGGTTAAAACGTGTGCGGTGATTGCCGGGGTACTTAAGTAAAATAGGCAGTTAAAAGAATATCACTTACACAAAATTGGTTTATTTACCAATTTACGAATGAAATTAGGCCATTTTATGAAATTAATGAAATCTTGTTTAGAAATATTGTGGCTACATTAACAACTAATAGAGATTATTAAAAAAGTTAATAAAATGATTCAATAATGAGATATTATAAAATTGATATGGAAAAATGTTCCACGATTTGAATTATGACTTATTACTATTTACTACACAATTTATGCATTTACCACTTGGACCAGGTTCTAATTAGTTCATGTGTGTATAAGGAAAATACACCGAAGATTCACGTTCAGCTCATTTTACTTTTAAATTCATGATCATTACTTTAGTGTGTTGATATACCATCAGGTAACCAATAATCAATTTTTGGTTGATAGTCTACTGCTTCAATTATTCTTGTCGTGACGTTATCATCAAATTGCCCCAGAAACACAGATATCTGCATGAAACAAGCTATAACCTCAAAAGCCTAAACAAAGTTGTATATCAGTGGAGAGTGATTGGTAACAAAGCGAACTTCAGTTCAGGATAATACGCTATCAATCATGTATGAGAACATAAGTGCTATATACAAAAAGCACTTGGAAAACAACTTCCCAACAGAGAAAATAAGAGAAGTAGTTGATTATGGCGAAACGGCCATATTGCAGAATAAAAAGCGAAACAAACTTATTAAAAAAGAGTACATACAAAGAATAGATTCTGCAATAAATACTACAATGGAGAAAACCAGTTGCTAAATAAATAAATTTACAGGTAATACAACAGTGATATAAGCTTGGAAAATATTTAAAAAAAGCTTAATGCAGGAGAAAAATAAAGGAGGTGCAATTTGTACAAGATGAAGAAAACGTTGATAACGATTTAACTGATTTTAATCGCATACGTATAGAAGAACTGAGAAACTTTTTAGGTATCAACTTGATCAAACTATTAGAAAAACCACGAACATGTTCTGTAAAACAATTAATAAACTTTTCCTGGTAAGAGCATATGCCCAATTCCCTACTAAGAAATATGGAAACGGAAACGGAAATATAGATGTAAGGGAACATGGACGTATTATATGAACTACTATTTGCTGACGACCAAGTTCTTATTGTAGCTGATGAAGGTGATTCTAGCTATATGTTCAGCGAAACCAATAGAACAAGACAATATCTTTCAGACGAGGGAAGTAAAAATGCCATGAAATTGTTGGTATCATTATGAAATTATTATACATTAAAAAATTAACTCAATGCCACCTGAAGAACTCGAGTGCCTATATAGGCACTCTAGAAGAACAAGACGGCAGCGCTACGACGTGACGTCAACACAGGAAGGCCGCATTGGACAATGATTACATTTATCGAGCTTCGAGGGACTATAAATGCATTGGTTAACTTCTGCCAAGTTGAAATAATCAAAACTATAAAACATGGCTATGAAGTTATTATGAGATATGAAACTATACTTAGATTGAAATTGTTGTTTTAATTATTATACACTTACATATGTGAAATTGTTTGAATTGCTTTGAAATTATTATCGAATGCTATCCAGTGTTAGAAAATTGTTATAAAATATGTATTAAGAAATTATATGGAATCAGTATGAAGATCGATGAGCTGTTTCTAAGTGGTCAGATCTTTGGCGAAATTGAAATCCTCCAAAGAACCATCAATGGCGCTTCCCAGGCACAATCTGCCCACGCCTAAAGGCCAATTGCATTTCATTCATTCTTTGTTATCTCCCGTCTTAGACGAAAGACTGGTTTGTATAAATTAAGCCGTGAAAAGGCCATTTCGGCGATGGCAAAGGAATCTTGAACCCAAAGTGCCCGAGTGGTCCGGTTGCCGATAAAATTTTGTCCTCTTGCTTTTACGCTTGTTAACAAATGTAACACGAAACGAGACAAAATAAGACGAAACGCGTCGAGCTATGCCGGGTTGCACTTCCATTTCATCCCGACATCTAAATTCTACATCTCTGTTCTGCAGCGGCGTCCGCCACGGCAAGTTTTCGATTAGTCTCGGAACTAGTGATGGGAAGTTTCGATACTTTTGCGGACTCGTTCATTCCAATCCCATTCCGCAAGTGGATCGAGTCCATCGGACTCGATCCTCGGATCGACATCGAAATTGAATGTGCATTTCAGACACCCGGGGTCCTCGGCCATTCCGGACCCGGAACGAACAACTCGAGTATCTTTGTTTTGGTGAGTGGTCACGCAGTCGATAATTCAGTATGTTTATATGTCTCAGCCATCAATTGGGCACATACAAAGCCGCCAAAAGCCATAAATCACTGATAACTGATAAAAAAGCATGCAAGTTCGGCCGTATCATGTGTCGCCTGTCGACGTCGAGCCTTTAAAACGAACACCATCATCATTTGCTGCTCCCCATCAACACATTGTATTGTATTCTGTATTGAAATGGATTGAATAACGGAATGCCAAAGGAATGAATGAATGTCCGCGAGGATTGAAGCCTCGCGACCTTTTCGTTCCTCGGAACGATTCCGGACCGAAACTTGGACTCGATCCAAATCGATCCTGCCCCGGATTCGATCCTTTGTATCGAATCCGACCGGATCGACACATCGCTACTCGGAACTAGAGGATACCCCGATGATTGGAAGTGCACAAAAACCCAAGTAAGTGGGTTTATGGTGCAATTAGTGCAGCGTTTAATGGCCGAGCCGTTATCTAGAAGTCGTTTTTCAGATAAAGATGAATAATTGTGGGCGATCAAATACGAACGTCACTGCTGGCCGACCACACCTGATTCGATGCTATCAGCTCCCAATCTTGTAAAGCAAGTCTATACTTGTCCGTCCATTAACAAAACTCGTGAATGCGTCCTTGTGAATCACGCCGTGGTACGGTTCGCATGGTGCTCTTAGTAGATGTAAATAAATCTGCTTCCAAAATTCATTCCCGATAACAAGTAATTAACTGGGCCGCTTTTGGTCTAATTTGATTGCTCGTAAAGCTCTCGATAAGGCATTCGCTTTACAGATTGTGGAACGTTTCCTTGCTAATTAAAGGCAGGAATGCATTATCTCTGAAATTGTTAGGCGTGAGCGGATATGCCCCCTTAAAATCTAATATTGGAAATGCCGTATTTTTGTCTCCGTCAAATCGTTTGTAAACAAGTTTGAATTTTTAGAAATTATGGAGAATATCCTAGTCTATTATTATTCAGTTCTAGTTACTGTTTAAAATTACACTTGCAATAAAACGCTTTGAAGGTCGCTATTTTGGCACACGATTCTCTCTGTTTGTGTACTTTTGTCCATTAATGAAACACCGCACGATGACAAATGTTTCCAGAAATGAAAAAAACTCAACTAAACGATCGCAATTAGTAGAAGTGGACAAGGTGTCGCTATTAATTCTGAATATGGATATTTTGGGGTGCAATAATGGTGTTTGAGTAAGCAGCGTGCTTAACAACCAGGTGGATATGGGTTCATATCTGGACATAGCCCGAGAATATCCTGGGAGCGGCAATGGATTTGAATTCATTAATTAAGTTAAAGTTAGGGTGGTTGATTGTGTGGTCTGTTTGGATGCGGCTCTTCCGCACAATATAAGTCGCATGCCACATATTACCTCCGGTCCACCTTTAATTTTAAAAAGTGGGATTGTATCGCCTTCAAGGGCTTTGAGAAAATGTTTTCGAGAAATCTTGAATTTTAATGAAGGGCAGTGCACGTTATAAGGATCAACTAGAAATCGATACTACATTATCAATAAATATTCACAATATATTTAAACCAGCGCAAAAAATAATGTCAAATGTATCAAAGCACATAGAAAGTGTCAAGACTAACTTTTGAGCTTATAACATACGTGGACTTACTCTATCTGTAAATAGCAAGTTTACAAAAGAAAGCAATTGTTTTAACGTCTCGAATAAAGAAATCCAAGAGTGTTAAAAATTCCTTAACGGTGCTAATAATACTGAAAACTGTAAGAGAAAACACTTAGTAATGCGAATTGATATAGTAATGCGAATTGATATATCAATTTACAAAGAAAAAAGACAATGCAGCCGGTGAAATTCGAACCCGCACTCCCAGGCGGAATCAGACGTTTTATAACCGCTCGCTTATGACCGCAGTATATGTAATATAAAAATGAATTTTCACATTTTTATATTCGTGCTTCTTTGATATTATGTGGATATTTTTTTCATTTTTAGAGCATAAAACAATATGGATGAATGTGTCATCTTTAATTTAATATGATGGTTATGATTCATTTTTATTGTTTGATATGTTCAACCGTTCGAAAACTAAACTATTATTAGGCAATAATTATAAACACCTTATAAAAATTGCTCACTTATTTAAAATATGTATAAATACTAAATATTATAAAACATTGAAAAATTTACATATCCAATTTCCAATAAAAACATTAGCAACGCTAATTAACGACGTCGATACAAAATATTTTTTTTAACAAACAATTTTCAAATGCAGGGAAAACAAAGAAATTCCAACAATACTGATAGGCTAAGCATGTTTATAAGGGGAAATCAGAATATGTTCGAAAACTAAAAATAGCCACAAATCAATGTAGAAAAATAACACATCATAAAACAAAAAGAAGACTATTTAGTAACAAAGAGGAAGCCAAATGTTGAAACACTTGTAAAAAAATAATATTGAAAACAAATGGATAGAAAATTTAACTAATGTTAAAATTCCTATGAAATTCGTGTATACGGAGCGAATTTTATTTGTTTCTAATCCGGACAATATTCCAATAGAACGATGTATAATAAATATCCAGAATAGCATTGAAAAATGTAATTAAGAAAATCGAAATGAAACAAGCGCTAAAATTTCTAATATTTTAACCGATTATAAAAATAAAAACATAAAACTCCAAATAAATAAATAAAAATAAATGAATACTTATACCAAAATATGAAAAGATGGCTTTATAGTATTAATATAATTTAAAATATATAATAGTATTTCTCTTATAACAAAACTATATGTATACAACTAAAAATTTTGAGTTTCAATGGGATCGCCAATTTCGTATAGTACAATTGCAAATTTAGTTCTCTTGGATATGGAAAAAATAATTGTAGAAAAACCCACCAAAACCTGTCAATTAACAATTCGCATAAGGCGTTTATAATTAATGCCTAAAAATAATTACGTTTTCGAAAAGCTGAACAAATTGATCTAAAACCAACCTCGTAAGTAAAAAAGAATCTAAAAATGTATTTCTGAAGAAGCTAAGAAATACGTAAGAAGTACGTAAAAATGTAAAATATATGTTTTTATTTTTAAAGTATACTATACATTTTGGCTGTATCTCTTCACGGAGAAGAAATTTGTTTTTCTTCTCACTATAAACAAAAACAATTAACCAGCCGCAAATAAAACTATGTAATAATATAATGCGTTTACGTATGTTTAGGGATATCATCATTTCATAATACTCGTGTAATCATAAAAGCATCACAATTTTTTGTTGTTGTGGGTCTGTAAAGCTTTCCCTCACACCATATGATGTTCAGGCATTTGTAAATATGTTACTTATATAAGACAGGTCCAGAACAGTCTGACGTATTTCACTAACATTTTAAAAATATTAATTTACAATAAAGTTCTACTTCTATAGGACAAGACAGCCTGCCGGTGAAGGCATTTGCCCATACCGGAGCGGCGCCCGGATTTTTAAAACTATAGAATTAGTTGACAAGATTGCAACTTTGTACTTCTATCAGGGACTTTTATAGTTTTCTTTTATGTGATTACTTGGTAATTTGTTATCGTACGATGATTAATATACATTTTTATAAATATGTTTATCTACTTTGTGCTAACAATGACACTATGATACTAGAAATTGCTCGAAACAGTTTACTAATAGAAGCTGTTATTATACTGGTTTTGGGTAACTATTTGTTTTGTAAGATTGGCGACATTTGCTTTCACCTGCTCAAAACACAACTGTACTTATTACATTTATAATAATCAAATTTAACTTGAACTAATTTTTAACGATTTAATTAAACACATTATTGTTCTAGGTAAGGCACTAGGAACCTACATGTTAGGAAATACTGAATTTATTCCAAACTTTACGACCTCGGTGTATATGATTTTTTCTTCGAATGCATGTTCTATTGCGCGAAATTTCGAAAATTTTGCTTTAGGAAATCACTATTGTGACTGTAGATGTCTGTAGTGACATCTTGTCTAATTTCCAAATCAGCATAACTTTGTAAAGCTTTGGTGTGATATCCATGGCGACATAAGCACAAATGCGAGAGCAAAAATTATTGGCTCCCGCTGGTTGGAAATTGACAGTTTTGTTTCCTAAAACTAGGGCGCAAAAGCCGGCTTTCTACACAGTGAGTAGAAATAGCTATTTATATATCAAGGGAGCGAAGTGTATAATTTCCTCCCGCGGGCAAAGTTTGCGGCCCGACGCAAAGCGGAGGGCCGTAATTGCACGAGGGAGGAAATTCACTTTGCTCCCATGATATATATATGATTTTTTCGCCTCGCTAAAGAATGCGACTCGCTGTTTTTTTAATTAAAGAATATTAAAATACGTAGGGCATTTTGGGTGTATTACTAATCAGATCGTCTATGTGATGCGATCAACAAACAACGATTTGTTGTGAGTGAAAATAGAGTGCTAGTGGAAACAAACAAACCGACGATTCAGATTTGCCCTCTGATATTGCAGAAGAGGCAAATGCTTCAACATTGGATTGGTTACCGGAAAAGTCAAAGGAAAAGTAGCGGTGCAGGAAAATATTGACATAAAAAATCCAAAATTGATTGCATTACTGAAGCGTCAGGCTGCAGGTTACAGGCCAAAGAAACCCGAAACTTTCACGCGAGGAGATCTCAACTAATTTTTATTGGAAGCTCCAGATGAGTACCTACTAATGAAGGTATTAAATACAAAATTGTTATAAACAAGAGTGTCCCGTTTTAAAATAATGTTTATCCATTACAGCTTGTCCTGGTCATAGGTATCTCAGGTGCCCGTCGGTGTGACGAACTCACCAATATCAACGATATTGGAGCAAAAGACGGAATTGTAATTATTCAAATCCTAGATTCGAAAACAACAATTGCGAGCGCCTTTACTGGTTATTGCCTAAGGAGGATTCAGCTACACCTTTAGTGGATGCTTGAGCAAACATTTTAAGCATCAAACGTCACGGGGGATGGAAGTCCCCCTTCTGTCGCTGAAATGTATGTGGCTTGAGTCAATTGCAAGGAAAGTGCAAGCCTCGAATCAATTACAGGATAAACATTCTTAGAATACTGTGAAATAAAGTTTTTTCAAATGCAATTTGACATTTTTGAAATTTACTGTCAATTTTAATTTATTAAAGTTAATCATTAACAGCTACAGTTTCTATGGAAATTACTTTACCTCCCGTGGGAATTTTTGTTTACTTTACCTCCCGTGTGAGGTAAAGGCATCCTTTGATCCCTCAAATTAGGGAGAAAAAGATCATTTTCTATAGAGCGAGGCGAAAAAAACAATTTTTTATCATACTATATATCATTCAAATGTCACAGCAACGAAATTGACACTTCGTTCCGCGAAAAATTCCTAGATTATGCAATATTTTTAATATTCGAAATTTTGAATTTTTAGTCAGTTACTGAAAGTAGATAAAGTAGTATCCTTTATCTAATAGACGTGTCTGTCCGGGACGCTGGTCTGTCCGGGACGCTGTTTTGTCTGTCTGGTATGCTGTTTCAGCAGCCAAACCGTAAGAGATAGAGAAAAAAGTTATTAAAGTTATATGTTTGGAATGGTCATGTCAGGTCAGGAACCGAATTTCAGTCTCTAACACTAATTATTATCTTAATTATAATCCTAACTTTTTAGGTTAGATTCTAGGCAAATTTTATCAAGGCGAATGCGACTGGTAGTTTGCTACCAACAATGACGTCATATACGTACGTGTGGTGAATACGCGTTCTATTTGCAAAACGGTCTTTTTTGTTTTATTAAATGAGACATTTGTCTCACTGGACTGCTAGTATTATACTATTATTGAATTTTAAGTTTTCCGTTTTTATTGTTATTAGATAAAATTGATAGATTACAATAATGGGTGATAATTAAAAAGAACAAAGCGTTACATTTGACATTATTGAGATTTAGTGTACATATAATAGAATACAGCCATCGGTGTACAATTGACTCCAATGACGTCAGAACTTGTCACAGTTGAGAATTTTTTGCACGAAAACAGAATTTTGGCATACCATACTTGGAATGCTTTGATTAATACTTTTTTCGTAAACATATAAACACTGAAGCGACATGATTTATTTGCTAGTTTAAATTTTCCTTATGAAAAATCACTAAAAGGTTTCTACGATTTTAATTAAAATATAAATGAAATCTGATATACGAGTAGCCAGCACTCATGAGTTAATGTTGAATGGCAGATAAATCCAATTACGTATTAGTATTTTCAATCGGAACGATTTTGTATTTATTCAGTGGGAAGTATTGAAACACCATTAAAAATGCATTGTTTCATTTGGTACATCTAGATTTTCTATACTGGCAAAGTTAAAATTGTAAGATATTTGATATTCAACGCACGTTTATTAATAAACATTTTAAATAACAATATATCTCTACCTATAAATAACGTGTTCATATGCCCGTTAAAAGCTTTTTGTTAAAAAGGGATTTGTTAAAGAACTGAGTTTCCCCTTTCGTTTAAATTAAAAGTGCTCTGGAGTATTCTGAATTCTAGCTAGTACGTAGTGTACAACTAGTTTTAATTAGTAATTAAATTCGCCTATCCTTATATAAAAAATCTGGTGCGATACACGCACACAACTTCTTTTTACAGTGATCTTATAATTAGCCAAAAATTTGATTTTAAATTTTTAAGCATGTCAAAATTTTTTTAAAATTACAAATTCTGCAAAAACAGTACACAATAGAGCGTTGGTTGAAGAGATAAATTTTCTCTAGAATTTTAAGCTGAATTCAAAAATATAATAATATAACGGGTGTTCTATTTAAAATAGGAGTTAATAAAAAAATAGAAAAAAAAACAAAAGAAACCCATTTTAGAAGTATTCAACTGGAAAATCACCTGTCTCACATCAATACACATTCTAAATGTAATAAAAATGTGAAGTTTGAAAAAAATTGTTAGCTGTTTTTGAAAAAATCGAAAAAAACTGAAAAATTACAAGAGTAAACACCTACTTTCGGTTATGCGATTTTTTTAAAAAGCTTGTTGTCGCATCTACATAGTACACAAAACTTATATATGAAGTTTCAACGCCATTCCTCTTTCCGTTCTTGAAATATTCTGTTCACAGACACACACACAGACAGGCAGGCACACAGCAGACAAACACACACACATACATACAGACAGACACACACACAGACAGACAGACAGACACACACACAGACAGACAGACACACACACAGACAGACAGACACACACACACACACACACACAGACAGACCAATGAAAAAAAATATATTTTTTGGGTTCAGGGGACTCTGAAACGTGAAGATCTGTTGAAAAGACAATTTCGAATTTTTGGGGTGAATCCAATACTTCCTTTTTTGTAAAAGGAAGTAAAAAAACTACTGCAATGAAATTTAGTGCTATTTTCAGTATTTTCTATACATTTTTTTAATTACTACGAACACATAACACCTGTTACAAAAGTTTTGGGAAAAACTATAATGCCCTCTGTTACATAGTAACGCTAATACATCTAGGGCCGGTCGCAGAAAGCAAAGTTAAGTCTGGTGTTAGCTAACATCGCGTCAAAGTGAACAAAATCGCATCAAATTTTGTTTACTATTGTATTAGTTACCATAAGCATTTGAGATTTGATTCGTTTTTGTTCACTTTGACGTCGCGTTAGCTAACACCAGACTTAACATTGCTTTCTGCAACCGGCCCCTAGTCAATTATGGAGAAACATGTTGCTAGAGGTTTTGTCAATTTGTTTAACCTTTTTACAATTTTATTTGTCATTTGAGAAATGGCCCATATATTAGAAATTCGAAAGTCGGTCTACAACATGGTTGGGCAGCTGCCGAAACGAGATGTACTAAACATTTTTCGGGAGCAAAATATTTCAAAAAGTACTATATATCGTACATTTCGGGAATGCGAAAAGGGAATTCCATAAACCTGCCAAAAACAGGCTGTCCACGTAAGTTAACTGAAGTTCAGGTCAATAGACTAGCTGAGCGTTCAAAAAACGCAATTGGGGTGTCCACCCGTAAGATTTCCCGTCGTTTCCATGTTTCGAATGCTACAATATCTCGATACATCGCAAGAAGAGGCCTAAAATACCGAAAACGCAAAACATTTCTCAAGTATACCGCCGCAGAATTGGCCAGAATCCCTGGTTGTTGCCGTGCTTTGAGACCTCATAATTTCGCCAACAACCGGATCATTGTCATGGATGACAAGAAATATTTTATCTTTAGCCAGGCTTCCTGGAAATGCAGGTTTCTATACAGATAATATTACAGACAACTCTAGTAATGTAAAATACAGAGAGAAAGCAAAATTTTTGAAAATTTTTTTTTTTCAAAAAATTATGGAAGTAGACTTAGAAAGCGTCCAGACGATGATTTGACACGTAAGACAGAAACGACCCCTAGCACCCTATCAGCAGTATAGCAACCAGGTGTTAAAGTCTAAGATTCATTAGTTATTGTTATGTTATATTTACTTAATCAAGGTTTCTTAAATTTAAATAATATCTTTCGATAATTTTTCCCAAAACTTATGTAACAGGTGTTACTACATACATAACTATTATTTTGAATTTCCAATATTTCTATGCTATAATATTTCGGCTTAGCACTGCAATCCGCACGCCTGTCGCTTACCAAATAAGGTATTAAACCTTTTGTGGTAGTAAGGAAGTACTGCAGCCAGCTGAGATATGGTCTTAATCCAGAGCACGCCTTGCCGTCTCTTTTTTACTTTTACCCGATGTATGTGTAATTGCATTTTAGAGTAATGTATAGGAAGTAACTAGTGTTGAACACAAATACGTGAAATTATTGTAATTAACGTAGCTTCCAAGGGAAATTAATGTATGAAAAAGTAATCTACATTTGCGCTCAAAAAGCTATGCTGTATTCTAGATGTGGTTAGTGTGCAAATTTATTCATTGAATCTAAGGTGTGTTTTTTCTATGTTCTATTAATAATTAATATTGACTAATAATAGTTATTTCACATATCGTTAAAAAATTACAAACTACTTATTAGCAATAGTGCACATATGTTACATTGACGTGGTTTAGCTGTCAAGAGTACGCAGCAGCTGTTACTATGAGAAGCGAATCTTGTAAATGTGCAATTACATTAAGAAGAATGCTCACCATGGATTTCCCTAACGTGTATGTGTTTTGCCTCTTGTGGAAATACAGAAAATTATTCATCCAATTTTTTGTTGTAAGGTATAGCCGAAACCAGATAGTTTGACGACATCAGAAAGTGATATAAGACTTTCCAAAATTTAGTTACTCAACCGATGGATGTAGGTGATTATGACCTTGCATAAAAAGTGATCTCATAAATAACACAACTGAACTCATATCTCTCTCTTCGCCAACTCATTAGCCACGCTAATGTATATTGCAGCAAATATAATCAGATCAAGTGGGCAAGTGTGATATATGCATCGGGCGGAAAATAATGTGGGATTTAGTAGTTTTCCCACTCGCAGCTGCCTAAGACGTACAATTTAGCACCCATCTGATACGAAGTTTTCGGTGCTAATTCCAAAACAATGCCTTTTACTTCGATCGGGCTTTTTCAAATTTGGTACCACTCCTCATGAAAATGCCAGAATGGTTTATTGCCTAAAAACAGTAGTTGTTGGTTAATTATATTAGCACTGAATGTGAAAACTGCCTACTTGAAGTAGTTAACCTAAATGGCAGACAGTTTTAACCTTCAACGAAGTATCGTTACCTCATGACAGTAGCATGTGGTAAATAAATAAGACATTTTTATTATTTTTGACAAATAAACGTAAAGATGTGGCTAAAAATGATTGTTTTATGGGAACACAATAGTGGTGTGTGATTAGTAAAGATTGCAAGTTCAGGTACTACAAATTTTTAAAATGCCACTTACTATATTGCTATGAATTTTGTTACATGCAAATATAATTAATTGCTGATAATAAATTGAGGGACACGCAATATTGGCTAATGAAAGAAAATTTTATCCAGAACAGATCTCATTTTTAAACTAGATTTCAGCTACATTATTGTATAACGACCATCTAAAATAAATCAATTTGTATTAGTCAAATTAATAATTAAAAGAAGTCAATTTAATACTTACTTGCCGGACGTGAAACGAATAGATGAAGCATTGCGTTTTTCGACTCGTTACACTTCTAAATCATATTGAATTGAACAAAAATTAGATTTCCTAGATGTACTATATAACAACAACGTTAATCGTGAGAAGTTCATTCATGAAGTCGATTTCTGTGTAACACAGATTTCAACGTAACGGCACAGGATCGATTTGATTGTCGGATCGGAGAACCTAAAACCCGATAATATTGATTAAATTGTCAATGTATTGGTTAACTAAAGTAACTTACCTGAATTGCAGTTAGTTATTGCACCTGTAAGTTTAGTAACTTATGCAACAGTAATCATAATCTATAAAAACAGAAAGGTCAAAATTGTTACTTGTGGATACCGGTAAAAAGGACACTACAATAAAAACAATGACTTGCCTAGCAACAATCACGATGGAGATGGTAGAAACAATGAATAAATAAACAAACAAACAAAAATCAGACCAAAAATGTTGCGTGCGTGCACGTAGCATTTGAGTCGTTCTATAAATTTACAAATTAATAGTTTTAAATGGTATTGTAAACACCGGAATTATTTACCCTGTTGTAAAGTGCCAAAACAATAAAAATAAACCAGAATCACGGATGAACTGAATTAACGCAAGTTTGAACTGAACAGATTTCCAAGGGATGCCGAAATTTATTTACAATTCTACAAACGAAGAAGGGCGATGCAGAGTCGTAATCAGCTTGCTAGTAAAGCCAGGACCGTACACCGTAGTGCAACGACATATTTGGGTGTTAGCACAGAGGCAGTTTCATGTGCAGATATAAGTTTGCAATCGCACAAGCTCGGAAGAAGACAAGCCAGTTTTAAGCCAGCACCGGAATTAAACGACAATTTAGAATCAAACAGGAGATTCTGCAAGAAGGTGGAAGTGCCTTTTTTCGGACTGTGAGTAAACTTAATAGCTCTTTATGCAACAAGTGCTAAAAGTTGATGTTTATGCACGAGACATGAAAATTATGAAACGAAGCCGAAAGCCGAAGTTTGCATACAATATTGGCCTTAAATTTTCTGTTATTAATCCATAAATGTCGATTTAACAAATGTTTGTATTTATGACAGTTATAATTTATGTCATAATAAAGAGATGGCCTTGACGCGCAGGTGAATGTTTGTGGAGCCAGTACTGTCAAAGTCAGTTATCAAAGGTAATTTTAATACTACACATCTGACTTGATCCATTACATAACGTTTTAATTATTTAAAAAACACTTTACCTCTAACACAAGAAGTAACTAGAATAACTTTACAACCTCACTTCCAGTTCGAAATTGTAGTTTTATAACCTCACCTTCACTTTATAACACATGTGCTAAAAGTAAACAGCTGATCTCATTTTAAACACGCTAAATTATGAAACGTCACTTTTAGTGACAAAAGCTAACGCTAAACGGCCTAATTTTAGCGGTGGTCGTCGAAAAGACTATTTTCTGAACAACATCAAACGTTTGAAAGTGAAGTAAAGATTAAATTTATTAGAATTTTCGAGGCAATGAATATTTTTCTGGTGTAATTTTAAGGACATCGTTTGTAAACAAACAGCGAAGTTACTAATTTGTTTTGGTTTATATGAGGAACTATCTTGATTAATAATCTACAACAATAATTGATTTTATCAGTTTATTTGTCCTAAAGAAAAAACCCATTGCAGGTAACTTATTTGTATGTATTAACGTCCAGTCATAAGAGTACCAATGAACTGATTTATAGTTGTGCAACACATTATTAACAGATTATAATAAAAAAATAAGTTATTTTGCCCAAATGGATGTTGTTATTGATTGTATGGGTAACAATTAATATTAAAAATAAAATTATTTCTATGACAGTAACCCAGGAGATAACAGTCGAACGACAGAGGTTGTTCCGATACATGCTCAAATGATGGTTAGTACGGGAAAGAATCAATAGGTGATAGAAGAACGCGGCCAAATTTTTAATACTATTTAAATTCACATCAATATGTATAATGCTGTAAAAACTAGTAGCCAGCAACTATTCAGAATATTTCCGGGATGAGTCAAGGATACGCAAATGGAAAGTCCTTTTCCGTAAATTCTGGAGTCAGCAGTAAAATTCAGGAAAGTGAAAGTAGTAGAAACTTCAACGGGAAATGCCAATTCAAAGAATACTTGATATTAAAATGTGGCTTTTGATTACTCATACGTTCTTGCTTTCGTTTATAATAAAGCTTCTTTGAGTGTCTGGTATAAATAGGTTAATGCATGTACATAAAGCAATGGTTTACAGGTTTTCAAAATATCTCCAATATCAGTCAAACAAAGTATACGCCCTTCAGCAAAACTAAATGGCTGAAAGATAATTGAGGAAAATAACCATTATGCTACTAAAATTTAAAATACGGGAAACAATCGATAGTTTTATGTTGCGGAAGTGCAACGTTCGCATCGAATTGCCTCGTAAAAGTCGTAGGAGTGAAGATAAATCGGCAGCAGTTTTTCAATATATCGGGTTAATTATTATTCAGGCGAATTACTTTCTTCCGTGCTGCGAATAAAAAATCCTGAATCGAATTCAGCCATGTTTGTCGATACTTGCAGGTGCGGTCAATGACATATCTACCAATCTGCAGCGACACTCCAGAATAATGATTTCTAAGTGTCACTGTATAAATTCCTGTTGCCTTACTAATGTGGGCTAATCCTGTGGTCACTTTAGATGGCTATTTGCTATGTAAATATCGGTATCGTTGTACCGCCTGTATACGCTGAGGTAGCTGGCAAGCAGCCCGGAATGTTTAAACGTTTTATTAATATTAATGTAAGCCGAATTCTAGGTTATGTTTTTAAGAGGTCTTGAATATTTGTTTTTCTTTGGCACAAACATTTACACTCCGGGAAACTCGCGCGTATTATAAGAAATCCAAATATTGACTGTAAATTATACCGCGAATTGAACGGCTACTTACATTTAGCAATCGAATTGCACACCACATATTTACAGTAGGGTATTTACTACAGCAGAATTTTATTATCCAAACATACACACACCAAAAAATAATGGATTTCTGTTTTTCTTACATTTGAACAAAATATTGTCGTTTGTAACTGCACAAAATAGCCGTGGATGTGATAATACGTAGAGTTCCTATATGTACTAAGAGTTGAGCCATTGGAACCACAAATCAAGGACCATATGATGCAGCAAATATATATTTCATTTGTTTTAGTTTGAAGAATTATGCATAAAGTTTAAAATAAGCAAAAATCAGGTACTCCATTGCTTGTGGATCCAAAAGAAATCTCACTACATGCCCCAACTCTTGTATATACAGGGACTCAAATAACACGTATAGTGCCTTGATAGAGACAGTGGCGACAATAGGCACAATTTTGCCACAAAATGGCGGCCAATGGCCTACTAACTTTAATAAATTTAACATTTTTGAATGGTCATGGTTACACAACGTATAAATAATATGTTGGTGGCAGTGTAAGTCTATGCCAAATTCGAGGTTATCAGGTTAGGTTTTGCGTCAGTTTTGACACAAACTGACGCAAAATCTAACCTCGAATTTGACACAAACTGACGCAAAACCTAACCTGCTAACCTCGATTTCGTATAAACAAACAAAAGCATCAACAAATGTTGCCTCTTAATGGCAGCCGATTCGAGAGACCAATAAAAAAGAATACAGTCTATTGTCGCCACTGTCTCATATAAAGTCACTGTACGTATTACAAGTTTGTATTTTTTTATTTTAAAAGCATACGTCCAAGGCCTCCTAGATTAATATTAATCCAGGAGGTAGTGCCTACTCCAGTGCCTTGATAGAGACAGTGGCGACAATAGGCACAATTTGCCACAAAATGGCGGCCAATGGCCTACTAACTTTAATAAATTGAACGTTTTTGAATGGCCATGGTTACACAACGTATAAATAATATGTTGGTGGCACTGTAAGTCTATGTCAAATTCGAGGTTATCAGGTTAGGTTTTGCGTCAGTTTTGACACAAACTGACGCAAAATCTAACCTCGAATTTGACACAAACTGACGCAAAACCTAACCTGCTAACCTCGATTTCGTATAAACAAACAAAAGCATCAACAAATGTTGCCTCTTAATGGCAGCCGATTCGAGAGACCAATAAAAAAGAATACAGTCTATTGTCGCCACTGTCTCATATAAAGTCACTGTACGTATTACAAGTTTGTATTTTTTTATTTTAAAAGCATACGTCCAAGGCCTCCTAGATTAATATTAATCCAGGAGGTAGTGCCTACTCCAGTGCCTTGATAGAGACAGTGGCGACAATAGGCACAATTTGCCACAAAATGGCGGCCAATGGCCTACTAACTTTAATAAATTGAACGTTTTTGAATGGCCATGGTTACACAACGTATAAATAATATGTTGGTGGCAGTGTAAGTCTATGCCAAATTCGAGGTTATCAGGTTAGGTTTTGCGTCAGTTTTGACACAAACTGACGCAAAATCTAACCTCGAATTTGACACAAACTGACGCAAAACCTAACCTGCTAACCTCGATTTCGTATAAACAAACAAAAGCATCAACAAATGTTGCCTCTTAATGGCAGCCGATTCGAGAGACCAATAAAAAAGAATACAGTCTATTGTCGCCACTGTCTCATATAAAGTCACTGTACGTATTACAAGTTTGTATTTTTTTATTTTAAAAGCATACGTCCAAGGCCTCCTAGATTAATCCAGGAGGTAGTGCCTACTCCAGTGCCTTGATAGAGACAGTGGCGACAATAGGCACAATTTGCCACAAAATGGCGGCCAATGGCCTACTAACTTTAATAAATTGAACGTTTTTGAATGGCCATGGTTACACAACGTATAAATAATATGTTGGTGGCACTGTAAGTCTATGTCAAATTCGAGGTTATCAGGTTAGGTTTTGCGTCAGTTTTGACACAAACTGACGCAAAATCTAACCTGCTAGCCTCGAATTTGAAATAAACTGACGCAAAACCTAACCTGCTAACCTCGATTTGGTATAAACAAACACAAGCATCAACAAATTTTGCCTCTTAATGGATTTATTTTTTTAGAAATCTAAAATCGGATACACCAACAGAATGCCTTAGAAATAGTACGGTTTGGTATTTTTAAATCGTTACTTTCGTTTCAACTCTTACTTTGCAACATTGGACGCCAGAGATTATTGTGTATTTATTTTTATTGTATCTGTTAATTTTCATAACTTTTGTTTATATCGGTTGCCTGTTGTACATCTTATAGTATGATTATGGTCAGTGGTCTTACAAGACCATTTGAAGTTTGTATGCGAGCAACATTTGGGGCGCTTGAATATACTTTTTTAATGATAATAATTATTGACAACACGAAAACGCAAACACAAAACATACCATACAATTAATGAACAGAGCAGGTACTTTAGAAGGCTTCTTAATTCTAACTGTACACGATTACAAATACATACAAATACGCCCCTGTGGTCTGAGGTTGTAAATCAGAAACATGATATTGGGGGTGCAAGGCGAACGGCGAGTCCTTTCATATAGCAGGTGGTCACACACGCCCGACCGCAAATACAAACCAATTCCACAATCAGTCATGCAAGCAAAACAACAAACATTCAGCTTTTAGCAGTAATGTCCTCATTACATACTACTTACAGGGGGTTCTATGCCCCCGCGGCGTTCCCTCGTCGCATCTCGAAGAAGACATCGTCAGGTATATTCTTCGGTCCACCTTCGATGATGTGCCTGTAATAATCCTGAAAACACGGATGCTTACCGTATCTAGTATGCCTTAACCGAACGTTAACTGCATCAAAGGGTGCAACCCATGTCAATGTAACTCGCAATTACGGTGGCCGCATGGACCGTAAAAGACACTGGCACAAGGAATCTTTGGGAGACGGGCTTCCCAAGATACCCAGTCGCGCTCACTGGGATCACTGATAAGCAAGATGCTTAACAGGTGAGGGGATCGTGGACCATCTCGCCGAATGGCCACTAATCCAGGCACGAGAGCGCTTTCTACGGCAAGTTGACCCCAGGCCAACCATGACAATGAACAACGACCCAGTTAATAAAGCTGTCTACAATCAGCCTCAGTACGAACAATAACTAATGTTCGACTCCGCTGTACAATAACTACATTTGTAAAGCTACGCAAGCAGTAGTATCCCTTTTTACAGACCTCATCGTTTCATCCGCTCTCTTATAAGTTAGAATCCATATAACTTACACAATTCAATTCACTTCAAAAACACATAATCGCGGTGGAATGACACCCGCGGTGGATTAGCTTCCGCATTCACACGTGTGCGACCTCGCTCACCGACTGAAAAATCACACAAGAATCCTCGCATTGTAAAAATGCCACCCCCAATCGCCTCGGGCTTCAGAACATTCCCATATGGGAATTCTCTGCTAACTGCCCGCAAATACCCTTCGACATTAAAAACAACCCTCGGTCATTAATTTAGCTTTGGGTTCGTTTCGATTCAGTGCTAAATTTAGAAAGTATCATATTTCAGTGGTTGGTTTAGAGGTTTAGACTAAAGCCCATAATTAATTATACGAATACAAATAAAATGATAGGATATTTTCAAACAATTCAAAGAACACAAAAGTAAATAAACAAGGCTACCCTATTCTATCTTGCAAATAGGATTTATGTAAATCTAACCTCAACTTCAAAAATACCTTTCGGCTGATGCAGTGGTTACAGGTAACTATTGTGAGAAATAAACTCTTACCTTTACGAAGATTTTAGAAGGGGGGGGGGGGTATTAGGCTTTTGTCATTGTACTGAACACTTGGAAAGGATATTATGATGGCTATTTCCCTAAAAAAATAATTAAACAATCAGAGAGCTAGAATTTAAAAGTTTGAGCCAATCGCATACAAATGGCGTTGATAATTTTGCACTAGTGCAAATTGTCGATAATTTTGCATTTTTGGCACTGGTGTAAATTGCCAATACATTCTGCCATTCGGGAATTCACGGTTTTGTATGTGAGTTAATATTAAATTATTTTTTCTAATTTAAAAATGGATATTAACGTTAAAATAGCTTTTGAGGAAATATGTAGTTTGTCGAATATACCTTGTAGAAATCGAATTGCCCAATTTTTTCAAATGCACGAAAGCACGTAGCATTTGACAAAATCGTAGGAAATTTGACATACACTTGGGACATTACTATCAAAAATTGACAGATCTTTTTTACCAATAGAATGTTTATTAATAATTTCTCCCCAATCACGCTGTATATCACGGAAACTCGAAAACAAAAGACGATAGCCCATTTTGGTTTTTAATAGTAAGCATTTCTGGCATAAAGAGATCGAGGATGGGGGATTTATTTTATGTAACTTCTGTAGTTAATCGAGATCCCCTGTGAAACTATCGAAATTTGCCGCCCTGTACATGTTCTCTCATTTCTTCTGTCTCATATTTTTCGTCATTATCACAACTTTTCAACATTATTTCCGTAGTAGCCCGAAAAAGTTCGTATAGTTACGAATAGCAAATAATGCATTAAAGAGTGACGGCCAACAGGCCAATGCAATAATTTCAATGTGGGATATATTTTAAACAAATTTTCGTCCCAAAATGAGATTGAACGTATGTGCAGCTGAACGAACAAATTTCGCAGTTGTTTCTGCTAGCAACATTCGAGATTGAACATGTGAACACCACAGTGAGCACGGTTTTTGTCCGAGCTGTGTAGGTTAGTGGTTAGCGCTTGTACTTAGCATTCGGGAGGTCACGGGTTCGATTCCCGCGGCCGTCTGCTGTGATTCAGGTTTTTAAGTGGTTTTCCTGTGTCAACAGAGTACTTTCTCTAAGGCAAATGCTGGGGCAGTATTTCTCCACCTTTCCTGGCCTTTCTTCCATTCTCCGCTCTTCCTTTCTCTCCGTTCTTGGCATCGCACATCATAGTTACGCCACTGCTTTTTGATGCTTTAATATCTGTAAATTCTTTTCTGTGGTAGATGGAAATAATACTTGTAGTTTGTGTGGAAATGTCCGGTGTATAATGTACGGCTTTGACT
This sequence comes from Agriotes lineatus, assembly GCA_940337035.1. Taxonomy (NCBI): domain Eukaryota; kingdom Metazoa; phylum Arthropoda; class Insecta; order Coleoptera; family Elateridae; genus Agriotes; species Agriotes lineatus. The sequence goes on along the minus strand of CALNHX010003350.1, from coordinate 56,735 downwards.
TAATTTCGCCACTGAATTAAGGCTGGTAACTGCTGTATTTTTTTTACCAGGCCACAGAATCTTGCAGATTGCTCTCGCAGTTCTTAGCGCAGAATTTTCTTTACACGAAGCAACTTTTACTATGCTATATATTTAAAAAAACCATCTTTGTATTATTTTTCAAACAACGATCGTCTTTTTACATTATTTTCATACTATTTAGCATCTAAAACAAACATGCGACGTTACAATGTTACGAATTACAATGAATAAAAATTGGAATAACATTGAATAAATACAGTAGAATATATTTACATTCTTTCGGTTTTATATTAGTTTTGATCAAAACATTATCATTATATATTGTGACATTTGGATGTTATCCATTAAAATAAACAACTCATGTATTCTGACACGACATTGAAAATGTTCTCACTAATCCGCATTGTTGAATACGTTTGCGGTTGGAACGCAAACAAATGATATAGAATTTCCGTCTTGATATTGTTGTTTATATTAACGAAGCGGTTATGAATCCTTTTTGCTGAAAATTCCAGTCCTTATTATAGAAAGAAAGTTGTTTAGGAATAAATAAATGTTGTATCTAATATCAACTCTAATCGTGCTGTCGCTTCTTTGAAATTAAAAAAAAATCTGTGTGTGGTATACTCAGTATAAGCTATCTATCTATACCCTCGTATAAAGCCACCACACAGGGAAATATTTGTTTTCATTTCAAGGAAGCAAAACCGAAAGAAAATAACGCTATATGTTTAGAGTTGATATCAGACACCGCACCTACTTATTTCCAGATCTTTATAAGGAAAATGAAGTGCAAAACGGAACAACGGGCACGTTTGATGGCCAGGCTTATCAGCCAGTGTTTATACTTCACAGTAACATTTTGCAAACGTGAATTCGACGAAATGTGAAGGATCCTGTTATCAGGCGGCGGCTTGCACGAGAAAGCCACATCAAACAAGATAAACGTTTACGACTTGATAATTTTTATTTGGATTTTCGGAAATGCAAGTGGAACGAGTGCAAAGGCACACACTTGTACAATTAAATTGCTTATATGCCTACCATTACAGCATCATAAAGTATGGGCGCTAGCAGTAGCCAGCACGTGAGCGTACTGTCCAATGATGGTCGTTTACGATTTATACTAGACAGGAAATAGCAGATCCCTGCCGGAAATGCCGGGACATTCTCAAAGGTGAACTTATCGCCGGCAGCTTGCGATTTCGATGTTGAGCTGTGATTAATCTTGGGATGGTTCGTCGCCCCCACTTTTGTAAGGGCTAACTCATCATATCATCGTTCTTTGTAAACGACATGGGAAAATAACCAAGGGTTAGTGTCATGAAGGGGTTTTAAAGGAGGGTATCGAACTCTAAATTCTAAGAAGGAAACATCGACCACCTTAACAAGCCTACGTCTATGCTCAGCGGTAGGGTTACTGCAATGGCGTCGGCGTAAGAAGGGGTGGTTGGGCGTTACCCTCAGCTAGACACTGGATTTGATTGGAACAAAGTTTATTATATTTACACATACAAATAAGCTTATAACTAGGTAACATTTATATACAGAAAAAGAAAAGAAAATGGCGGATTGGCATCCGCGATTGGAAGCGGGTGTGGTCCTTCGGAGGCGGGGCCGGCGGCTTCCTCCTGCGGTTGCAGCGGCGGCGGTGGCGACTGGCGACGGGGCGGCGAGCTGAGAGCAGCGGCGGCGGCAACGTCGGCGGCAGTGCGGATCTCCTTAGCGGAGGCGGCGGCTGGCGGCTTCCTTCGGCGGTTGCAGCGGCGGCGGTGGCGACTGGCGACGGGGCGGCGGGCTGTGAGCAGCGGCGGCGGCAACGTCGGCGGCAGTGCGGATCTCCTGGGCGGAGGCGGCGGCTGGCGGCTTCCTTCTGCGGTGGCAGCGGCGGCGGTGGCGACTGGCGACGGGGCGGCGGGCTGTGAGCAGCGGCGGCGGCAACGTCGGCGGCAGTGCTGATCTCCTGGGCGGAGGCGGCGGCTGGCGGCTTCCTTCTGCGGTTGCAGCAGCGGCGGCGGCAACGTCGGCGGCAGTGCGGATCTCCTGGGCGGAGGCGGCGGCTGGCGGCTTCCTTCTGCGGTTGCAGCAGCGGCGGCGGCAACGTCGGCGGCAGTGCGGATCTCCTGGGCGGAGGCGGCGGCTGGCGAAAGTGGCTTTCCAAAGACGGCAGGCAGCAGAGTCCAATGCGTAGGATTGGCTCTCTGGAGCTGCTAGCTGGTCCTGGAAGCTGAAGTGGCTCGAATCCCAAGTCCCACGAAGACGGCAGACAGCTAAGTCCAGTGAAATGGATCGGCCCTAAGTCCACGAAGATGCGGCAGACAGCTAAGTCCAGTGAAATGGATCGGCTCTAAGTCCACGAAGATGCGGCAGACAGCTAAGTCCAGTAGATGAAACGGCTGGTGGTCCTGGAGCTGAAGTGGCTGCTGGTGGTCCTGGAAGCTGGAGTGGCGGCTGGTGGACTCTCCGTGGCTGAGTGTGCTGGTTCGACTCTCCTGGATTGAGTCGGCGATGGAAGGCTGGATGGTTCCTGGTGGACTCTCCTTGGCTGAGTTGCTGCTGGTTCGACTCTCCTGGATTGAGTAATTTCTTACTGCCAGCGTCTGACTATTTAAAGGAGCCAGTCCTTTGTCCAACGCGATCTCGACGCTCATTGGTCGAAGTAGAAGGGATGTTTTGCCCGATTTCGATATATTTCGGAATTATAGCCTTTAATTGAGCGGCGTGATCAATTATCGACTTGGTTTGAGTCGCAATCAATAGTTGATGAAATGCCGATTCTAACGACACCCAATTTGCTATGTTTTGAGTAAAAATTAGCTCAACTTGGAATTTTTAATGCAATGTTCCGCGTAAAGCTTAATTAAGTATTATTCTTATGGCGTGTGTTAAAAAGTTTATTAGGCTTTGATCGGTTGCGCGCTATTTTTATAAGATTTTTGAGACCAATTTCGCTTTTCTGGGACGCTTCCTTCCGTTAATTAAAATTTAATTTGTAATCTGCATCTTTGCCCGCTGTACTCGGTCGTGGCCCCTGATTTCTTCGTTACAATATGCCTTTCCTCGGGCCGCTGAACTCTCGGCCGCTCTCCCGGGCGCGTGTTTGGCTGCCTGATGGAAAAATTGCTTTTTCTCCACCTGTATATGTGCTAGCGCTCTGTGGTTTGTTTTAATAGGTAGCGGTTAATTTTTCCTATCTTCTGGTATCCTTTATGTGTGATTAAAACAGAGCGCACTCTGTTTTAAGGGCGTTTTAGTGAAAAATTCTTAATTTAATCTGCAAACATTCGTGAGGCGTATTTCGCTGGCTGTCACCTTTCTTGGCCGGCCGGCTCCAATAAAGTTTATGGTTGCAATCTTGCTGCACGTTAGAAATTCGTTGTAAGGACACTTATTTTTATGATTTTAGGGTTTTGAAAGATACTTCTGCGTAGGATCGCGGCGGTTTGTTAAACAGATGTAATATTCTTTGTTCTTCGGGCGCCTTTCGGGCGGCGTACGTTTCCTTTGTTTTTTCGATCTGTTTAACGGTTCATATCAGATGTTTTTTGAGAAAAAAAGCCATTATGTCACTAAATAGAAAATTTAGTTGCCACTCTAACGCTATGCATCATGCGCTATGCTATATTTATGTAAAAATGTTTAATTAATAAATTTTAAAATATTTTTGTGTAATCCCTCAACAAATCTGGCAACACTGTCGTATGTAATTTGAGTCGTAGATTCCGAAAAACGTAAAATATACAGAACAACCCATTTTAAAAAATCAAAGTTAATAACATTTCCGGTGAAACCGGAAGTCGACCAATTTGATTGCATCTGTCATCGTAAATTGTCCTTGCATCAAGCTTTATCCGCGTCCGTGGTTAAGTAAAAGATATAGGGATTATGGCTTTGGTCTCATTGTCTCCCGGTGTAGAAAGTTATTTTTTTTTAATCTGCAATGAAGAACGTCGAAATCTCCATTAAAGTACGAAAAATAGGCAGTGAACTAATCCGTTGTTTTAAAACTTTGTGTAGTCGGCTGGATGACAGATGGGTGACAGAAAACGTCAACATAACCTACAAAAGTTGGTTAATAGTTATTCATGGTATAAGTGGTACAGTAAAGTTGAGCCCACGGGGCCCTTAGGCCGGAATAGTTATAGCGTTATATTAAGGTGTTAGTTTTTCTCGTCACTGAAGTTTAACCTTTTATCACGAATGTAGAATGTGTAAACCAAATGAGGTTATGTCATGTTAAACTTCAGTGCCTAGTGATACAAATAAGTATACTCTGTTTAAACATTAAAATCCACCACTAGTTGAATTACGTTTTGTTTATTTTTGGTTTAACTTAGAAATAGCTAAAAGTAATAACTTGTACATAGCGCAGGCCTTATTCATGCCAAAAATGAGATCCAACGGGTACAGGATAAATGTTGTATCAGACAAAAAGGGGCAAAGAATGAATACTAATGCATTACTTTTCCAACAAGGTTGGCCAGTGAACACCTTTCTGTAGGTTTCCTGTTCGTTCACATTAGGTCGTCAGAACTGATCTGCAGGTGGCCGCCGGCAATGCCCGCATGGCTAAAATAAGGGTCGGTAGCTGTAACGGGGCTCGATGGCTGCCGTCGCTAAAGCGGCACTTCCTTCAGGCTCAACTCAGCCCGACAACCTGGTAGTCTATAGACCTCCCCTGCGTTGGCAAGCCTACAGCTCCAGGAGTAGACACGGAAGCAACAGCTCCTATGGGTGCCTTTGGATGACCACTGTGAGTCGGATACATTTTTTGAGTATCACAAAGATGTGTAGTAAAACTATGCATTAACACTTACTGGCAAAATTGTATTTATTTTTACCCAATTTGGGAAGTACACGCGTTTTGTATTCATTCTGGAAAAGTAATTATTTTCATTTATCTGCTCTCCAAGGCAACCAACCCAATGATTTGTTTTACTGTTTCGCCCATCTTTCATTATCCAAGCAAACACCATGATTTTTCAAAATTCAACCAATCACGTGTTTTTATAGTGGCAAAAAAGATAAGACTTTTTCCTTAGAATTTATTGGTTTTTACTACTTGTACCCATGACAACCACTAAATATGTTGTTTTAATCCAGGTGGTATTCCAAAAACGTCATTTAAAGTGTCATTGTGCATCAGTATGTGTCATATTCATTGCATACTATATAAAATAAACCGATATTTGGAAAATAGTCCACAAAGTGTATTTCGGGGTCATGATTTTGCCCGAAAAATGTTTTACTCCAGATTTGTTGGTTTTTTGGGGATGTATCTCGACATAGTCAGGAATCAGGGACCATAAATTCGATCATAGGGTGTGCACTCGAAGATATAATAATAATAATAATAATAATGTTTATTGAGATTACATTGACATTACATTGACATTCATTTACAATAAAAAAGAAGACATAATCTCAAAAGGCGAAGTGTCGGTGTAACCGTTTTTCAACTTCGCCTGAAAACAAATATCACAAACAATCGACATGAACGGGTGTGATGTAAAAGATAAACAATTTGTATAAATACATTCAACCACAAAGTACACAAGATAAATAAAAAAGAAACTAGAGCATATATAAACAATACACAAGTATTAATCACCTAACTGTAGCTGATAAGACAATAATTTAAATTTAACTTTAAAAGTGTTAAGACTATAGTTAGCAAAGAACAATTCGCTAAATTGGTTTAGTAACGCTGAAGCAGTAATTTCGAAGCATTTTTCAAATTTAGATGAGGAATGTTGAGGTATAGCGAACTGTTCATTGTTTCTCAAGTTGAGATTATGCAGTGTCATCCTTTGGTTAAGTACAGCGAATAAATATGTAGGTAACTTATTAGTTAAAATATTAAATATATGAGTACACTGATACAAAGTAAAACGATGTTTCATTTTAAGAATATGTAAATTGTTGTAGTAAGGAGTTACATGTTCCGAGCGATTAATAGCATATGCGTACCGTAGACAACAATTTTGAAGAAGCTGCAATTTACGCTTGAACTGTTCGGTTAAGAAGGGGTAATACACTTGACTGCAGTAGTCCACCTGGCTAAGAATAAGAGAGTTCGCTATGTACCATTTGGTTTCATTCGGTAACAAAACTTTAAACTTATAAATGGATGAAAGCTTCATGTAACAAAGTCTGCATTTCTTCATAACATGAGATTCAAAATTTAAATGGCAATCGAGAAGGACACCAAGGTTTTTGACGCACTCGGTAAACTGAATTTCACTATCACCAATCACAATATTGACGGAAAGATTAGACAGAGCTTTTCTCCGGAGGATCGGTGAACCAACACACATGCACAGCGATTTAGAGGGATTAATTTGTAAACCATTATTATCTGACCAATTAGAAATGATGGGCAAGTCTCTATTAAGGCACTTGGCAGCAATATTAATTCTTCCGGGTTCATCGCAAACATAGAGTTGCGTATCATCCGCATATAGGTGTATACTACAGGAATTGGATAACAGTTCGGGTAAGTCGGTCGTGAAGATCGAAAACAGTATGGGGCCAAGTATGCTCCCTTGTGGCACACCTAGAGCCACAGTTAATTCTTCGGAGGTTACGTTAAGGATTTAAAAAAAAAAATGTACACTATCTGGAATGACCTTGCGGATCTGAATGTGGAGGGCTCCATTCTTTTTGCGATTGCAAAAAAGCAGAAAAAAATATTTTCCGGCATTTTTTTTATTACAAAAAATTTATGAATTTTATGCGTACATCGCATTCACAAGCTTAGTTTTGAATATTTCTCAATGATTTTTAAACCATTGGAAAGGCTATTCTTTCTGGATTCAGATGATGTCAAATTAATCACGGAATTATTTTTAACAAATGCTACAGAAATTGTTTAAGCAAAGCTTACCGGGAACGCGCTGTATAAACTTCAGCATCGAGGTATATTTTAAACTGTTGGACATAAAGGCATACATCCAGCGTATGAAATGTGTAGAAAAGAATGTAGAAGTTTTTAGTAAAAGAATTATCACTCTTGCTTTATTGTTATAAAAAATACGATTTATTTTCCGCTGCGTGTTTTGAGTTTCACGCGTGGTGCGCTTTGCCGATCACTGATTTGAACCGCCATACGAATACACTGTGCTTCAAATAATTTGTATGTATTATAATTACTCATAATTATATTAAACTAATTGGTTATACTTAAATAATGTCATTTGTAATCACGAAAAAGCAGAAATTTAAAGATTGCGACTTGCGAACATAAACAAAACCATTCAAAGTAAGTACTTCATGTTCTTCATCTATTTATTACACCTTCAGGGCGAAAATAATATAAAAACGTACAAATAATGCAGTGCTTTCCTCATAGAGCAGCTATAAGCACAAGAAAATTCAAGAAAAAAATTGAAAAGTCGAAGCTATTACTTTCTTAAGAAACTACTAGTCCACAAAAAACATGATTACTTTTGTGTTATGGTTTAGATTTTCATAATAATAATTATTAAGTTTTATTTTCCGTATAGGCCTAATTTAATAGGTTACAAAACATTATTTCAAAATTTTCAATAGAAAAAACGTTAACATAATAAGATAAAGTCTTTGCCATGTAAACCGTTATACGTTACCTTACAAGAAAAGCACTGTGCACACAAATATGCGTTTTTAAAGCAAATTACAAGCTAATACATAGACTACAATAGCAACCTATTATACATTTCAATCCAGCTTTGTTACAACTACAGTTCCCAGAACATTTTCTAAATTTACACTTACTCTAAATTTACACTTACAAAATACATTTTCGTAAGTTATATTGGGACGAATATTTATAGTTATTAAGCTTGGAATTAGCACATTATTCTTTAATTTCCAACCAAAAGTAATTGAATTGGGTATTTCTGGATTTATCGAAGTCGCACTTTTCCAAATAATTATTTGATACGCAGCTCTCATAATGTGTTGGTAAAAAGAATCCTCAGTAGGTGGTAAATTTCTAATATCAGATTTACAAGTGTGAAACAAATGCAGCCGTAATTTATTCAAATCCCCTGTAAATGATGGTCGACCATACAATATTCTGAAAAAATATCGTCCCGAATTTAGAAAAGGAGTCAAATCATTGATATCATTTTGAGGATAGTCCAGTAATTTTTGTAGTTCTTTATCTCCTGCATGCGTTAACATTTTTTTACAACTTTGGATTTTCCTTTTTAAACAGAAAACTATCTGTGTCACAGCCAGTGAGAGCATAAGTACATAAAAAAATTACCCACATGCATTTGAGCATTAAGTGACCCCTTAAAAGTCCGTCTGGGGTGCCGGCGTCGTATTTTTTTGCAGCATGAAGAAAATAAGGAATCGCGTGTTTATTAGAAAGAATCACTATAAAGTAACGTATCCGTTCATATCACAGAAAAATGTTATTATAAAAAGTTCTTCAGAATGTAAAATGTTAGCCAGCTGCAGAATTTCTGAAATATTGAGTTACTTTTATGAAACCGTTTGTATGAGACAGAACTTGCAAATTCTAATAAACAAAGATTCATAAAAGTAACTTTATGTTTCTGGAATTTTGTATAGGGTCATTATTCTATATTCTAAACAACTTTTCTTAATGATGTTTTGCCATGTTCGAAACAGTAAAGGTACTTTACCTGAACAAAAGGTATCTTTAAACTACTGCCAATGCCTCCTTGATATGACGCCGGCACCCTAGAGGCGGGGATTTTTAAAGGGTTACTTCTAAGGTACTAAGGAACATTTGTGCCAAAATTCAGGACTACGTTTTCCTTTTTGAGGTAGATATCTATTATACCTTGGCTAACTCCAAACATGCAGCGGAAAAAATTGGAGCGATGTACAAAAATAAATCGTATCTTTTAGAACAATAAAGCAATAGAGATAATTCTTTCACTAAAAATTTCTCCATTGTTTTCTATACATTTCATACGCTGGAAGTATGCCTTTATGTGTAATAGTTTAAAAAGTACTTCGATGCTAAAGTTTATACCGCGTGTTCCCGGTACGCTTTGCTTAAACAATTTCTGTAGCATTTGTTAAAAATAATTTCGTGATTAATTTGACATCATCTGAATCCAGAAAGAATAGCCTTTCCAATGGTTTAAAAATCATTGAGAAATATTCAAAACTAAGCTTGCGAATGCGATGTACGCATAAAATTCATCAATTTTTTATAATAAAAAAAAATCCGGAAAATATTTATTTCTGCTTTTTTGCAATCGCAAAAACAATGGAGCCCTCCACATTCAGATCCGCAAGATCATTCCAGATAGTGTACAATTTTTTTTAAAACTATATCTTCGAGTGCACACCCCATCATTTTAGAAGCGCTTTTTGAGAGACCAGATTCCTGACTAACAAACTAACTTTGACAAAGAATGTTTGCAAAATATTTTTACCGGTGAAATTATTTGCCCTTAATACCTACATTATTAGGTACTGTTAAATAACATCACATAAATCACCTATTTTAAATACTTGATCAATATTGCACATACAATTCACTTTAGTTTTAAGACTTAAATATCATTCAACCCATGTACGCGTATGAAGAAGCAATTTCCATCGCTTGAGGCGGGTTTTTACGATTCAATTTTAGTTGATCAACTACAGTTGAACAATTAAAATTGAATGAAAATTAGTGTGTGAACATATGTTTCAATTAAAGTTGATCAACTTTAGTTGATTCGATAAAAGTTTGCCTAGTCAAACTTTTGTCGTTCAACTGATGAATCATCACTGGCTTTGTATCGAGTTGAAACTTGTTTGAAACGTGTGAACCTTTTTTCCAGGCTACTTGAACGATTAAAACCGTACTGTTCGCGGTGAAGTAAGTGATTGTTAAAAGTGAGGTTAATTTGTTGTTATACAATTTATTAAAACTGTTGCAATCATGCCACTGAAATGGTTAAAGGGTGTTATGTTGAAATTTCTGGAATTGTATCACAAACATGACTGTCTCTGGAACTATCGAGAAGATAAATATAAAAATAATGATGCCAGGGAAAATGCCGTACGTGCCATTGTAAAAGAAATGGAAATAACTGACCTCACTAGGGCTGATGTAAAGAATAAAATTAAGACCATTGGAACGATGTTTTTCTTCTTAAAATCTAATTCGTAACCTAAAAACGGCATTTTTAAGGTTTCTATTCAAACTCAGTAAAATTTTTCCACCTTTAGCAAAACACAAATCAATCCTATACCTGCACTAACAACTACATTCGGCGCCATTTTAATAGTAACTGTTGATTCAATTTAGCTTGAAACGTGTGAACATAAACCTTGATCAATTTATGTTGATCAGCTTTAATTGATCAACTAAAATTGAATCTTCAGAACGCGCCTTTGAGCAAGTTGTTATGTTGATAGCAATTCCTAATTGGTCGTGTCCCGGATGTAAGTCAAGTTGCAAGTTAATTCTACATTAGATCAAAGAATATCTATATTCTTTGATTAGATGTAACTCGTATCGGTTGCAATACATTCAATGGTGTGTTTGCATTGACTGTAGACTCAGTCGGTGGAAATACACACTTTGGAAAATAATAAAATATCACATATTTGTTTATGAAGGTTAAACTATATCGATGGTACTCTATTCTGTGCTGTTCAATGCAGTAGTCAGATATTTATAAATGTACGAAGAACTTCCAAATCTGTTGCATATCAATTTCGTGATACCCACACCCACACGATACATTTCTGTATTTTATAATAATTGGAGGTTTATAATATTTTCTAATCCATTTTTGAACGAAAAAACGTGGTAGTCAAAACTAAGAACATAATTTTCTACATAATAAAGTATTGCACGAGTATATGCTTCCATTGTTATAAATACATATTACTATCAATGAAGAGATTGTGATCATTGTACTCATAAGGTTATCAGTGTCAGTGCCGGTTTTACATGGGTGCTATTGGGTGCTGTAGAACCGGGCGGTAAAAATGTCTTGGGCGGCGCAGAGTATGCGGTAGTATAATAACTCTAGCGGTCACATACGGTATTTGTATTACTCACACTCACACTTAATAAAGTTGGCACGAAGTAAGCATATTATCATGTCCGGCTATCTCCTAGCGTCTGGCAGCCCTAAGCAGACCGCATATAATAGTATATTATGTTATTAGGAGTAAAAGAGATACTTTTATGTGGCGAGACCGGACGAGTTTGACTGACGAGCGTAAGCGAGTCATACAAGTCCGAACAAGGCACACAAAGTCACACAGGTTTGATGAACACGAACGAACCTCTAAGCATTTAAACAATCTGAATACAGGCTGCCTAACTTAAATGTACGCATCTTTAAGCAGGTGAGTATGCAACACACATTACTTTTCAATGGCGATAACAGTCTAGATGTAATGTGTGTTGCATACTCACCTGCTTAAAGCTGCGTATATTTAAGTTGGGCACCCTGTATACCGCGCGGTTTTTAACTACTGGGTGAATTGATAAAAAACTCAAAAAGAAAATCTCTGTAAAGGAATATTGGGTTAAAGTCTTAAAAGCGATTGTTAGCGTTATAAAATTTTTAGCAAGACAAGAGTTGGCATTTATGGGCAGTAATGAAAAGATAAGCGAGGATCATAATGACAATTAGTTGGCTGCGATAGAACTTTTGTTCCTATATGACCCTTTTTTAGAAAACCATATAAGAAAACTTGCCAATCGTGGAAGGCACTGTTTCTTATTTATGCAAAGATATTTGCAATGAGTTTATAAGAATCTTATTAAATGAAGTAATGAAACAAATTAAAGCTAATACGTATTATTCAGTAAGTGTAGGTTCTACGTCAGATATAACGCATCCTGACCAGCTTACAATTATATTGCGATATTGTGATAGTAATGGTCTTCCAGTTGAGCGATTTGTGAGGTTTTAGGAAAATGCTAGACATGGTGCGAAAGAACTTGAAGATCTGATATTTTGAAATCGATGAAAATAACTTTAAGAGACTGCAGAGACTAATCACTAATCGTATGATAATGTGAGCAATATGAGCGGCACGTACACTGGGTTACAGGCACGTGTTAAGCCACGAAAAAGGTAAAGGTTCAGGATCATTTCAATTCCCCTAACTGGGGGCGGGCTGCTATAGGGACTTTGTGTCCCTCTTCAGCCAAGAACGGGAATTATAGGATGGGTGAGAAAAAGGAGAGGTGGAGAATGGAAGAGAGGCCAGGAAAGGTGAAGAAGTACTGTGCCGGCATTCGCCTCAGAGAAGGTACTCTGTTGGCTCAGGAAAACCACCTAAAACTCTGAATCAGAGGAGACGGCCAAGGGAATCAAACCCGCGACCTCCCGAATGCTAAGCAGACGTGCTATTAAGCCACGAAACAATTTAGCACTTTATATACCCTCTGTCGCGCATTCACTAAATTTAGTTGTGAAAAATGCAGCAGACTGCTGCTTGGACTCTACAGAGTTTTTTATGATGGCACAAGGAATATACACGTTTTTTACTGCATCTTCATACAAATTGAAGTTCTTATCTAAGTATAGAGGGTATCTCGAAAAGTTATCCTGGCACTTAAGGAGCCTGTTCTTGAGATCATTTCAAGCAAAAAAGTTCATATGAACATGTGTCCTATTCTCAGTATTTATTGAGCTATACACATTTCAAACTAAATTAATCTTAAATAATTTTTATTTCTATTACATCAAAAATAACAAAATAAATGACTGACTAATAATTTAAAAGAACGTAGTCATAGATGTTCAAAAATTCCACCACCTACTTCAACGCATTTAGCCGCACGCCTGTAAATACCACGCGCTCCATTCATTACCTTAGCATGGCTGTCTTTTATTTGTGCTGCAGCGTTCAAAATTCGCTGGATTAAAGCCTCGCATGTTTCTACTTTCTCTTCGTACGCCAACTCCTTCATCCAACCTCATATGTTGTAATCTAGGGGAATTACGTCTGGAGATCTGGCCGGCGAATTGCGTGGCCCACCTCGACCAATCCAATACTGAAAATGTGACATATGTTTATATGAACTTTTTTGCTTGAAATTATCTCAAGAACATGCTCCGTAAGTGCCGGGAGAATTTCGTGAGACACCCTGTATATGAGATTCTGAAAATGAGTCTCTTTTACCTAAGAGAGTTAACACTACGAGGTGGTCATCACGATTTGATGCCACTGAAGCCCTAAAACACAGTTACGCATCAATAAAAAGATGTTTAGAACAAATATCTCAAGATAGAGAAGAAAACAGTGTTGTAAGAGTTGAAGCGGTTTCTTTTGCCAAGAAATTAGATCTTCTTGAAAATTACATTCTTTTAACATTTCGATTGGATATTTTACACCGAATTAATGAAGTAAATAAGGCTCTTCAACAAAAAAAGATGGATATGAGTACCACATTTAACCTTTTATCTCCATTGGTCCAGTACTTTCAATATCGACGAAACGAGTTTAGTCAATATGAAGCCAAAGGAATAGCTTTAACAGACAACGAAAACTGCATGTAACGACTAAGCACTAAAAGAAATAGGCATTTAGGGGAACCAAATACAGAAGTTATTTTAAGAATAAGAAGTAGAGAGAAAATGAGAACACAGAGTTACATTCTAATTCTTGATAATCTTCAGTCTGTAATTAATCGTAGATCCCAAGTGTACTAAACATGTTCAGATTTGTTCGAATTTTTGTTTAATTTTAAAAAGTTAAATGATGAAAATATAGTATTCCATGCACAAAAGTTAAAAGATACACATATAGATGACTTAGACGAATATTTTCCTGAAAAATGTATTCACTTAAAAAGTTCAACAACGAACTAAGTGATAAAGTTGAATCTCACAGAGTTAGTGAAATTGTTACATAAAAATAAATTAACATGTTCATTCCCAAATATAAATGTCTGCCTCCGTATTTTTTTTATAATGGTTACGAATGGTAGTGGGGAGCGTTCATTTTCCACGCTAAAACGGGTTATAACTTATAACCTATCTTCAAAATTGAATTGCCCAAGGAAAATTAAATTCTTCAATAAATTCAGACATTTTAAGCACCGTAGACCCTAACCAACAAACCCTTGAAAATTTAACAGCAAGAAAGCGACTTTTGTAAAACTGAGTAAAACTCTTCTTCTGTATTTTATTACGATTTTGTGATTGTACATACTTACATGTGATTATGTCTTAATTTCCAAAGTTTCTCCTTAATATAGTGAGACATGTCAATATATTGCAATATTGGGCATGTTGTTTTTTGTTATTTATTTATTTTGCCTTTTAGTTGATTTTAAAAACCTAAGTTAGGGGGAAGAATTTTGTAGTGTTTGTGTTTCTTATTAGTTTTAAACGTAAAATATTTATTTTTACGTTTTATTTATTCTATTTTTACTCAGTTCCTAGTATATAATTAGGATATTGTAGAAAAACACGAATGGCAACCCAATGTTTACAATTGTTATTTTGTTTTTATATCTTTTTTCTTACCTTATTCTTGTAATTAAAAACCAAATATTAGCTTTTTGGTTTGTGTACGTATTTTCTTATTAGTTTTTGTTTTTTTAAATTATTCTATTTTTACTGATGTATTCTGTCAAGTTATCTATAATACATAATTTTGGATTTCGGAACCGATTCTTTTTAAACATAATATCCAAATACAATTTCAGATTGTTTAAATTACTAATTTACAAAAACATAGGTAGCAGCGACGATCACAAGTTGCACCGGGCGCTAAAGTACCTTAAACCGGCACTGATCAGTGTGAGAAAGTTTATAAACTTTATCAATCCGTTGAGTGTTCTTTACAATTTTATCAAATGCTTTTAGATTATGACTATTGCACACATAGACATGCCTAAAAAATATGCAACAAGCTGTAAAGTGTGCCATAACCTTTCCTTTGGTAAAATGTCACTATTTAGTGATTTGTCCCTTACCTACTGTGAGTTGCAATAAATTGATCTAAGCACTTTCTTGTTAGAAAAGGTTCCCAACTTTTATATCTTTATCATCTGTATTGTTGGATAATAATAAAAGTTTATTCTCTATTGTTTATTAAGGTCTTTAACTTCGCTAAACTTGATTAATCAGCGATTAATATTTAAAGACCTCTATATCGTTGACTTACTGCAACCAATAGTTTTAAATAGACAGCAGCTTCCTATTCATGATAACTTTTCCGAATTGAATCGTTCGAATTATTTGGCTTCTTGGAGGAATTTATGAACCAGCTTTAATAAATACAATAGTGAGCAGCTTGTTTAAAGTAGGTTAATAGTTACAATAAGTTTATCGGGCTCACATACTTCTTTGTCTAACATAGACGATATTTATATCGTTCCATTAATCGATTTTGATTAATTTATTTCTGGTGACATCACTCTGATTCCATTTGTACTAAATCATATTCTAAAAGTGTGTTTTGTTTCAATATTTCATGACTTTTATATAAAGATTGACCGCAGCACTGCAGGTTCCGTAAGAAAAAAAACCGCTTACCTTTTCATAATCTAGGAATGACGTCAAACTAATAAATACGGAGGTGTATTCACATATTCGTAACCCGACTACCAAGCAGTATAGTGACTATACCGGGTGTCCACTATCAAACTGGGACATAGGTATTTAACATTGTTTTTAACAGTTTCATGGATTCTTGCTCTCCAATTCATCCTACAGAAAATGTTTTGGTATCAATGGAAAGAGAAAATAATTGCGCATTTAGTGGTAACAAAAATTAAGCTATTTTTGTCAATTTTCATTGAAAAATATCTCTCACTCTGCGCAAACAAATCTCACTCTAATATGTTTTAACGATAAAAGCTCTCCCTTCGTTCAAGTCATCGTTCATTCTATAAACTAACAGCTACCGAACTAACTTTGAATGTCATCAAATAATAAATTAATTTGAGCATAGCTGTCAACATTTTTCAAGTCAAGGCAACTCATATTTAAAAAACATGAAAACTTTTGATTAATATTTTGTAATGAAAATTGACAAACATAATTTAATTTTTGATACCATTAAATGCGCAATTATTTTCTCTTTCCATTAATACTAAAACATTTTCTGTAGGTTGAATTGGCAAGCAAGGATCCATGAAACTGTTAAAAACAATGTTAAATACCTATATCCCAGTTTGATAGTGGACACCCGGTATAATCACAGTGTGGTCATACGATTGTTGGCCGCCACGTTTTTTTCAACTTCAGAATAAACTTGTACGGGAAACCATGGTAATGTAATAAAAAGACTAGCATTTTTTAACGGTGTAAGCACATTTGGTAACAAATAATTACTAAAGTCAAAATAAAATTTCACAATTCATTTGCTGACGGAAATTAAAGCTATTGAAAATGACTGATCTCCCGAATACAATAATATGCGTTCATTCAATAGAAAAAATTACTACCATATGACCATAAAATATAAATTGTTATTTCTACCGTCTTCTAGAAGTGAATTACTTTTGACTAAGTTATAAAATCTCAATGTCTTATTTTGACATTAGTAACTTTTTGTAACTAAATATTGTATACACTGTTAAAAATGACAATAACTTGGAGAACTAATGGCTGATTTTGCGTTCATACAATAGAAAACATGACCACCGTATGGCCACACTCATGGTGTAAAGACTACAAGGTGAAACTTCCCAGAAATGCGCAGTCGTTCAGAAAGTAGAGGGGAGATGTCAACCAATCCTCCATGGGCCTGCACAGGCAATCTATTATGGCCGCGATCATGGTGTAACCATGGACGCGTTCGTATATTGCTGCTGGCACTGTCAGTCGATGTCAAATTCGAGGTTAGCAGGTTAGGTTTTTCGTCAGTCTGACACCAACTGACGCAAAACCTAACCTCGAATTTGACATCGACAGCGTCTTCAACAATACACTTCAGTACTACCAAGCGTGACATTTGTGGGCCCATGTCTTATTGGTTGAATTTGAGGTCCGCCCACATTCTGCGGAACGTTACACCTTGTATTCTTTACACCATGGCCATACTGTGATTATAAAGTAGCTGTAACAAGCAGTTGTTGCACAATTTTGAAGTTTTAATAATGCATCACTTTAACCTTGCCAGAAACGATTGATAAAGGACAAATTTATCTGACACTACTTCAGTTTCTTGACATCGGACTTAAGAGAATATTTAAAAACTTAGGTCACTTCAATTACAGAGAGATATTGGTTTTATAATATATTCAACATTTTATTAATTTTGTAGTTACAGTAAATATTAGTCATTATTTATGTACTTAAATTAGACAGTTATTGCATTTGCTGTTAAACCAGTCAATATAAGAAGACACGCGTGCGAAAACATCTGGGTAACCCACAGCACATGGCTGACCCCAAGATACTATTCCAACAAGCTTCTTGACACCATCAACAACTTTAACCAAGGGACCACCAGAGTCGCCTTTGCATGCACCTTCGCCAAAGTTGGTAAAGGTGCAAATTTCGCTATCGACCACTGGAGGGAAAGAATGTCTACTCTTGCATTCTTCGAAAATTATAGTTGTTAAATTGATATGCTGCAAACTGTCAGGAATTGGGCCGGGATAACTTGTTCTTCCCCATCCACTAAGGACCACAGTATCTGCGCCGCCCACGAAATCTTTTGCTACAGTTATAGGCTGGACTTTGTTAGTAAATGTAATGGGTTCTACTTTAATAATAGCCACGTCATTTTGAACAAATAAGGAATTGTAATTTTCGTGATAGTGTATTTCGCGAACGGCATATATCGTTCCTCCCGTGGAAAGTTTATTAGTTCCAACCAGAACGGAGAGGCTTGATGATGAGAATCTATAAAAATGCTCGTGTTATACGTACATTAATCTCTTTAGAATTTATAGTTTATTGTCTGTAAAAAAGAATCTTACCCAACGACGCAGTGTGCTGCGGTGATGACGTATTCCTTGTTAACGATGGATCCCCCGCAGTTATGAGAACCACGGTAAAGTAAAGAAACTTGGTGTTTATATTCGCCTTCTGGTGCGTCGGATCCTCCAACAATTCTCCAAGTAATCTTCGAATCAATTAATGTTTTAGGTGTTCCGGCTGAAATTTAAAAATGGGTTAGTTACCTTTTGCATGCAAATGTAAGTGGGTTTAGAGAGAAAAATGCCGTATCTAA
This sequence comes from Agriotes lineatus, assembly GCA_940337035.1. Classification (NCBI taxonomy): domain Eukaryota; kingdom Metazoa; phylum Arthropoda; class Insecta; order Coleoptera; family Elateridae; genus Agriotes; species Agriotes lineatus. The sequence continues at coordinate 38,591 of CALNHX010003350.1, read as the reverse complement.
CATTATGTACGATTATAGATTTATATTTGCTGTGCTACTATTCTAAAATTTTGAAAAATAGTTTAATTTATCGTTACCTTTTATTATCATATAGATTTTTTAATATGTATAAATTACAAGAAGTAAGAAGGATGTATTTAGTTTTGAAAATTTGCAATTCTATTATTACCTTTATAATTCATCCATTAGAATGTTTAATATCTAGCAAATTTGAAAGACCAATATGTCTCCACTTATTATAATAAACAAAAAGTAATTGAAAATATGATAGCTAAAGTATTTTCACCTTACCTAGAACGCCAGCTGCGAGGAAAGCGATTACTAAAATGCAGTTAGCCATGATGATCGAAAGTAAGGTACCTATAGCCCGTCCGTGGAGGTTTATATAGTAGTCAGATTATGGGAATTTAAGATTCAAACATACGATAAATTATTTAACAGATAAAATCTATTCCACATCCGCTAACCCTATCTACTTCACCATTTTAGAACAACGTTCAAGTGTTCACGATTTCAACGATTTTTTTATTACTTTACTTAAAGCTGGATGGGATAAAACAATTAATAGGTAGTGAATATAATTAGTAATGTTTTGTAAGCAACCATTTACTTACATTATGAGTCGGTAACTCTCTTAAAGATGTGAAAGTAATACCAATACCTACAAGTAACATTTGAAAGAGCACGACCAGATACTGTTAAAACTTTAATGTTTCTCTTGTTCAGTTAACGCTGCGAAGTCGTTATGGTGTTCCAAGTTTTCAGATTTGAAGAACCTCCCTTTACAAAGCCACCATTATTTGCGTTTGTGAAGGTCGAAGCTGCCACGCGATCGGTAAAGTGTCAAATGTATCTTCTGTATTTTGTGGAGTTTTTTTTATGTAAACGCGCATAAATTAATCATAGCGTAGGGATATACAAATTTTCTTATTTTCATGTAACTTCGACTAGGCAATACATTGAATTCTACGTCAAAATAAAAAAGTTACTAAAAAATGGAGTCCTGTAAGAATACAGTAGTAGTGGGAAACACCTAAAAGGTATGAAAATATAAATTTAGATAATTGGTACTAATGTATGATAGAATTTTATACAACTCTCTATTCATCTTTCCTATCGAAAAAGATATACATTTACTGGAGTCCTCATTTGGAATTAACCCTTTTCTGTTGGGTAGAACCAAATAGGCGGATGTTGCTAAAGACCTCAAGTCTAATATGGGTATGCGGTTTCGGAAAGAATCGCCAGGCATCTGGTCGAAAGTCTACTAAGAAAATACACATCGGATGAATTGAAATCGAAAACTGACACGGAACAAGAGAAGACACAGAGACGGACGCTGTTAGCGGAAGTCATAGAGGGTGAACACGCCGCTATTAATAAGGATATTGGAACAGGTGAAGTTGATGAAAGCGATGCAAATACGGCTGAAATACCACCACGTAATCAGAGAATCAGGGAAAAGAATTGTGCTGATGTAGAAAGGAACCGAGCCTGCAACGAAGTTACCCGGATGTCCCACCAAACCCGAATATTTAACCAAGGAAAAGAAACAGAGAGCAAGAACTAATAGAAATGAACCTTGAACATGATATGGGCATCGAGAGAACACGTTTCGAGTTGGAAACAAAAATAAAAAGAATCGAATGGGGGGAAGAAGCTCTATTCCGCCAAGAAAGATCTTTGGGGATGCAGAGGTCAATGAAATCATTTTAGAACTAGTGGAAGGTAAAAAAATCTGTAAAGGGCTTTATTCAGAACTTTTCTCATAAGTGGACGTTGTAACACTAAATAATTTTAAAAATTTATGAAAGGGTACAAAAAGAAGCACGAAATATTGAAGCTGGAGAGGGAACAAGTTTTGGAACTCCACATAAAAAGGCGCCAAAAGCAAGCCCAAAATCGACCCTTCCTGGCAATGAAATGGAAGAAGTGCGCAGGATTATTAATAACTTTTATTTGACCGACCAACGAAAACCTACCTTGGGAGGCATTCTTATAAAATTACAAGAATGTAATGTACCCTTCGAGGGTAAAATTAGTTCCTTCCGAGTCTTACTGAAAAGAATGCGATTCAGGTAATGTTACCTCAACAAACATTTCAACTTTTACTTTATTTAGATATTTTCAATTTTAAGATGGAAGACAACTAGTGACAACAGGAAGGTGCACGATATTCGTACACTTCGAATTAAATAACTGCGGCAGATCCATTCATTTAGGAGTGAGCAGCGTCTAATTGTGTATATAGACGAAACATATATACACAGGTCGCACACTACTGGGAATGACTAGTCAGATGGGATATTGCAGGGATTAAAGGATCCAGTATCTAAAGGACAACGATTAATTACCGTGCATTGTGGAGGTGAAGATGTCTTTGTCCCGGATGGTATATTAATTTTCAAATCCGGGAGGAAGGCAGGAGACTATCATGACGACATGAACAATGTCAATTTTAAAAAGTGGAGGGGGGAACAGTTAATTCCTAATTTGCAACCAAACACTGTCGTCGTGATGGACAATACGTCCTACCATAATGTGCGCGCAGTGAAGGAGGCCACGTTAAACTCGCGCAAATTGGAAATGGTGGAATGGCTTCGTACCCGTAACGTAAATTTCGATGAGACGTTAACCAAGACAAAGCTGTATGAAATAATAAAATCCTATAAGGCCAGGGAGACAGTATTTTCAATTGACAACCTGTTCAAAGCTCATGGTCATTGTGCTGTTTGCTTACCCTCGTATCATCCTGTACTGAACCCAATAGAAAAAATATGGGCACACGTTAAAAATTGGGTTGCTGCAAACAACGTAACTTTTAAATTAAATGATGTTGAAGCTTTGGCTCGAAAGAAATTTTCTGAAATTGGTTCTGCAGAATGGAATGCAATATACGACCATGTAAAAAACAGAATTAGAATTTATTGAGAAAGAGCATTTACTCGATGAGGTATTTGAAGTAAAGTTCATGGTCAACACTGGATCACCATCAGAAGATGACAACGAGGATGGTGATAGCGATGACAGCGAGGACGATTTTCAACCTCTAGTTTAATGATTGTGTGTGTGATGTAGATATGTACATTCTTTATTGTATATATACGTTAATAAATCATTTGATTGAAAGTTATCGTTATTTTAATTATTTCTACTTGATAATCGAAATATTCACTTTAAGGGTGAAATAACAAACGCATTTTCTTCTTTTGCTGGGTGATGTGCTGAAAATATTGAGTAGGTATCTTATTTAGTCCTATTAACTGATATATTTGAAAGTAATAGGCAATACCACATTTTCTAAATTTTTCCACCCCATTTTAATTAAAAATTTTGCCGCCACTGATAAGTCTACGCGGCGCATGTGACGTCATGCTGTGCCTTCTTCTCATTGTAATCCACCTATAAAGCGGTCATTTGCAGCCTGAACCACCAGGACGCTTCGAGTTCCTTTGATACATCTATATTGAACATAACGCACTTGTTTTTTGCTCCTTTTTGTGTCATATAACTTTTATGCTATATCTGTTGGGTCCCACTTTCGGTAAGAATAAAGCCTGCCCTATATACAAATTGTTATTTTTATCTATTTCTAAGTTAAAGCAAAAATAAACAACATGTTATTTTTTTTATGTGCTCACCCGGGCTATATTTGTCTGATATTTTTTTCGGTTTTATGCTAGGAAGATATATAATGTGTTTGCAAAATATTATCTTCCGCTAACAAATAATTAGTTTTTTCCTTGTAGCGCCAACAGACACACAGACAGACGGAATTGAGAAAACCTACATTTCGTCATCTATGGACCCTGAAACGTGAAGATCTGAATAAATCTCGGAAGGTGATTTTTTCGTGATTACAACACTCAAAATAAGTTCAATAACTATTTAATAGATAAAAATATATATAATTTGATAACAGTTTCCGGAGCGAAAGTGATTAGATCAATTGCATTTTACTGTAAAGGATATAATCACTTCAAAGGATCGTTACATGTACTTCTGCGTTGATTTATTTTTAGACGTTTCTATGTGACGTTACCATTGTTGACTGTTGCTTTCTACACTCCTATAGGAGTTTGGAGGAAACACTCAGGCAGTGAAGAAATGTCTATAATGACAATTACAAAATTTCAATGCGAAATGTATCGTTTAATACAGTAACTCATCGTCTGAAATAATAAAAATTAAAAAAAGATTACCTACAAATATAATAATTTTTCATTACCACTAGAAGGCTAACCACGTCAATCATCTAGATATTTTTTAATAACTGGAATAAGCGCATTAACGTTTTGAATTTTTTATGCTAATACAGTAAAATCTCGCTTAAGCAGACACCTTCATACTGTAAAAATTTGTCAACGTAATGGAGGTGGTTGCTTATAGTAAAAAGTAAAAATTAAACCTTTTGGTGTTGTTTTTGGCTTTAGATAAGTAAATAAAGTCCTTGGTAAAATTTAATGGTGATTAAAATCCACCAATCTGAAAAGGACCATTTTGATTAGAATAATAATGGAATATCGGGTCTAGAATACTTTCCAAGTGATAATAGCATTGGAGTATTATGCATTTCACTAGTTTGATTTTCAAAATGTAATTGTTGTGGGAGAAGAACATGCAAGACCAGAATCTTCCCGAGAATCATACATTGTTTACTAAAATTGAAATATCTTCATCTATTGTGTAAACGTTACCAAAAATAATTAATATTGTGCCTTATTTAGGAAACAACGTTCAAAATAAAATTTAAATATGCTGTTTTAATTTAATTTACCCTCATCCAAAAACTAATCTTTAAATATACCCCTCGTACAATGAATTCAATTTTATCAAAATTATACAAAACTACATTGTTAGCAAAATTTTGCTTTCGAGCAAACGTTTTCGTTCATAATAAAAAAAGTAAAAAACCTCAACCTTTAATTTCTCTAACAAAGAGTTTTTCATAATTTTAATCGAATAACTAGCGGGCGGCCCGGCCCACCCATTCGCTTTAAAAATTGGGTACCAAAACCACACTTGTGGAAGTAGGGAAAGTAAGGAGTATGGTGTTTTAGAGTGTTCTGAGACAAGGTCAGGTCAAGGTTGCCACCTCCCACCAGTCGACCCGCCACCTCCCACCACCATAAATATTAAGGTCAAGGCTAAGTGTATTAAGTCGCATTTGGATGGTTACCTTGACTTAACCTTGTTCCAAACCCTTTCAAACAAGAACCTCCACGAACTGCGGGGGTTGTGAGATTCATATTGTTGAAATGATGCTCGCTCGATGGCGTAGAAGAATGTACTTGTGAAGACGGCTAAAGGAACAACGACAATGAATAAAACGAAAAAAAGTGTTATAAATTCATTTATTAAGTATAAATTCATTTATTAAGTATAAATTCATTTATTAAGTATAAATACATTAATTAGGAATTGTCAAGTCTAGTGCACTAATTCTTTGTAAGGCATCACTTATGTTAAGTTGATCCGCAACCAAAAATTGTTTGACCTCTTCTAACTCGTTTTGTAATTGTTGCAACTTTTTACACATCTTCGCAAAGACGCAATGTTCGGACCAGCGCAAATGTTCCTCTAGAGGATCATCTTCCGGTACCCATTTGTGGATACGAATTTCACAACAAAAGCACTGCACTTCATCGCTGTCTTGAAGGTAGAAAAATCCAACCCGTGCAAGCGAGGCTGCAGGTATGACACCAGTCCAGTTTTTGTAGGTCTGGATGCGGTGCTCGTAGCGGCGAAGGTATGGCGGAAATACTTCGAGACACATGGTTAAATGAAAACTAGCGACTGTTACTCTGTAAGGTTGACACGCTTATATAGTTGGTAATCCAGAATAAGAGGGAGAATAGCTGTTCAAGGCTGACCGGGCGACTCCACTAGAATGGGAGCCTTGAGATGAAATTCCACATACATAACAGGAATGTTGTTGACTGCTTTAAATTTCAGCACGTCACCCCTTTTCAGGGTCTTTCCAGTCAACTCTGTAGCGCTAAGATGGCTATCATTCAAAATAATTGTAGGAGTTGCAGGATTCGTATTGACAGAAGATATAACAGCCTCAGCGAATTGAACTGTATAGTTTAATTTACCGGATAGTAGAATATACCAGCCTTCAGGGTTAACTCCTAGACTTGTAAAGTGTATGTCCTTTTCATAGTAAAAATCCGCCAAGTTCTCGAAAAGAAACAGTTGACGAGGAGGATCAGTGGAATGATCTGAGGGATGGCCAAGGTGATGCCTTCCAAATTTATCCAGCGGCATTATAGTTTACTCTAACGCTTCTACGCACACTCGATTTGCTTAACTGCTACTTCGTTGAAATGCTATTTCTAACTGACCAATTTTCCCCCCACCACGAGTTTTGGTACTCCTCCTACTTGACCGTGACTGTGGGCAACCTTGTAACTCCCTTCTACCACTACCTTCGAAAAGTAGACAAAAAAAGAGCAGGCAAGAGTAGGAATCGCAGAACATCGTCTTATTCAGTGCAATTAAGAATGGAAACCATTACCAAAGTTCTTGGCTTAGTGAAGAGCGGGCAAGCAGTGTTCGATGGTGTCACGAAGTTTAAACCGCAACAGTGTCCAGTGCTCCTTGGCAGTAGTACATATAGATTAAATAATTCACAGACTAAGTTTGTATGTGTGGGTCTACAAACCAGCGGTGGATTTGTACCAGTAATACAAATACGTGGAAATCACAATAATTGGGTTCAGCTGCTGGAACCCGAGTGGGGAATCCTGTTAGAAAATGAGGGAATTATAACAAATTATTTTTATTCCGGAGCTGGACAGTGGCCACCGCTTCAGTTGGGACCCATACTCCTATCATTCACAACGATTCAAGCGGTGAAGGTGTTACGCATACAGGGTCAGGACGGATCGGATGTTTACCTGGGGAGAGAACCTGTGGAAGAGCTGTACAGAGTTCGCACTCTAATTGGACGAAAACTAGCACAATTGAAGAACTTAAAGTTTCCTCAATTTTATTCAACAGCAATAACGCTAACTCAACCTGGGGATTATATTCAAAATCTACACGTTACGTTACAAAACTTTGACGAATTGTCGGAGAAGGCTCTGTGTCTGTACGAACGGCTGACGTTTGCTAGCGACAGTGTTAGGTGTGATATTGAACTAGAAGCAATTGGGCAGCAACTGTCGTCGTAATGTGGATGTGTTACTCGGAGGCTGCTCGAGCGCCAGCTACAGATGTGCGCAGCGCCATAGGAAATCTGCAAGGTCGGTGTGAGGACTTAGCATTCGACGCAGGACATGAAGTTGTGTATGGTATGGGGCGGAGTGGATATACCGATGAAGAGTTGCACACGAGAGAAAGATTATATGAAAATGGAGCAGAAGTATGTCAATTGTTTCTAAATAATGTGATAAATCGAAGGCTCTTTGTAAATCTGATGGAAGGTCTCGGGTTACATCATAAGCTAAGTGAAGTAAACAAATTTATAGAAGAAGATGAAGAAAAAACTAAAGAAGAAACTAGAGCGAAAGAAACTAAAGAAGAAAATGTTACTAGTTAAGCTAGTTTTTATATTTTTTTATATTATTATTATTATATTATAGTATGTAATGTTTATTTGTTTTTTTACTGAAGAAACTACTACTTATAATACGTACAATGCTCTGACGAGAGTGGTCAAGCAGGTGTAACTCTTCTGCGCAAGTTTTATCATGGAGAGTGGGGGGGGGGGGTAGTATTACTTTGCCGTCCAGCTAGTTATCCGACCATAACTTTGTTGTGTCCTGACAAGTGTGAGTGCGCCAGTACCTTTAGCCGTTCAGCTAGTTTTTTGAGGCAACATGAAATTGGTTATCGATATTCAAGGATTCAAAACAACCGACAAGAATTTCACTCCAAAAGAATTTGCTGCTTACGATGGAACCAGTATTGCTCACCACGTGTTCAAACAACCCTTTCCTTTCGAAGCACTGCCTCAGAATTTGCAAAAGCAAGCCCGTTGGTTAATGGAAAACCATCATTGCATAGCCTGGAAGGATGGATTTACTCCTGCATACCTGTTCCCCACCATATTGCGACGCCTTCTGCGGGACGCTGAACTGATATATGTCAAAGAGAGAGAAAAGGCTGAGTTTCTGAAACGCTACACCGCAACACCAATCATTGAAATTGCGGAGCAACCACCACTCAGTCCAACACAACCCCTTTGCATGTATCATGCTAAAACTTGTTGCTATTGTGCTTTGTCTAATGTTTACCATATATATAATCATTACTTAATGGAATAATAAAACAACATTTAAATTTTATTCTGTTTTTTATTTACAAACAATATATAATCTAACAATGTACAATCTAATGATCTACAAAGGCTGAATATCGTTCTACGTATACTTTATCCCTATGTTTTGAGCTGAAGACGTTTTTCAATACCTCTTCCACATTAAGGATCCTCCGCTTGAACCTCATCTTATCCATAGCTTCTTGTTGCCAGACTCCTCTCCGAGCTTCTTTATACGCATACGCCCACGTATGCAGATTGTACATCTGATTCTTCGAGTCGTCAAACTGCACACTCTTTTTCATTTTCCTTCTTTTCACAAATTTGTTCGTTCAGACCGATACTAGTCAACAGCCGCACCGTTTTGTAGATTTTTTCTTTTTTGGTGGGAGGAGGTTTTAGAGTTTGACTTTGAAATCAAGGTCGAGTGGTGGGAGGTGTTAGAGTTCGTCCTTGAAAATGATGTGATCTTGAAAATCACCTTAGCCTTCAACTCAAGGTCAAATCAAAGTAAAAAAAAATAAACCATTTAAAAATTATATTTAGTTAAATGTTACAGGTGATCAATATTTGAAATATATCTCTAAAAAAGCGAGCCATATCCACTCCTAACTTGATGTGTGAACATGCCGGTTGGTGTAGAGTTAATTTTCGTTGTAGATTTACACGGTAGATCGAATACTGAGACACGTTCTTCCAGCATTTCAGCAAATGGATGCTTTGGGTGGTAGTCCACATCCAGCGTCAGCGATGTATTTCCTTCTAAATTTCTGAGTCCCGAGGAATTTTTCACTATTTTATCTAAATTGTTTTTTGCATCTTCAAACCAGAAAGCACAGCACAACTTTACAACGTGCTTTAATGTGATTTCATGTGAAGTACTGCAAAGTTATGGTAGAACCGGTAAGGAATAAAAGACAGATTCCCCAATGCGGGAAATGCTTAAAATGGGGACATACACGAAACTACTGCACACGTCAGCAGAAATGCATTAAATGTGGTGGATTACATAACAGCAAAAACTGCGCGATAAGTGAAAGAAAAGATCTTCGCTGTGCCTCTTGCGGCCAAAACCATCCTGCTAACTACAAAGGTTGCAAGATATATAAAGAACTTCAGCAAAGAAACTTCCCCTCCCTAAGACCTAAAAATTCAGTGCAGCAGCAAAATAATGCCTCTGGTCCCTGGAGAAATACTATCGAAGGATTATCATTTGCGTCGGCTCTTAAAGGAGCTAAAGCAATAACAAGTAACACCGATGTTGCAGCTACAAATTCCCAGCAATCTGAGGACAGAATCTCCAGACTCGAGAAGCTAGTTGAGCAAATGGCTCAGCGAATGGACACTATGCTTAACATTGTGTCTAAACTGCTTGAAAAATTGAATTAATGGAACTACGCCTGAAGATAGCTGTGTGGAATGCTAACGGCCTAATCAACCATGGCCCTGAAGTATCAGCTTTCTTAAGAGATCATGATATTGATATCATGCTGATCTCTGAAACTCACTATACAAACCGCAGCTACTTACGGATTCAAAATTACATAATATATGACACTAAACACCCAGATGGAACAGCTCACGGAGGCAGTGCTGTAATCGTCAAAGGAACAATTAAACATCACGAAGCACCCAAGTATCAGACGGAGCACATACAGGCAACTACTATTGTAATTGAGGACACTCGAGGACCAATATCCATTTCTGCAATTTATTGTCCCCCACGGCACACAATAAAAGAAGACAGATATGCTGAGTACTACGCCACTCTGGGAAATAGATTTCTAGCAGGAGGCGATTACAACGCCAAACACTCCAGATGGGGATCAAGATTAACAACTTCTAAAGGCCGCGAACTTGTAAAATGTCTTGATAAAAACAATTTGAACATTTTGTCCACCGGAAAGCCCACCTATTGGCCCAGTGACAGGAATAAAATCCCAGATGTCATTGACTTTTGTATCACCAAAGGTATCGCTCCAGGTCATCTCGTAGCAGAGCAGAGTCGTGATCTTTCTTCGGATCACACTCCCATTTTAGTAACATTAAGTTCTAGAATAATCCACAAACAAAAATCAACAACACTCGCCAATAAAAGAACAAATTGGGAACTATTTAAAGAGCTTCTCGAAGAGAGAACAACTACAGACATCTCGTTAAAAACTGCTGAGGAAATAGACACAGCTATAGACACCCTAACAATTGAGATACAACAAGCGGCTTGGGATGCAACCCCCCAGGTGGATGTCAAAGCGAGGCAACAAAATTGCTCCAGGATGGTTAAAGAAGCAATTCTTGCAAAGAGAAGGCTAAGAAAGACATGGATGACTACCAAAGCCCCTCAAGACAAGGCAAGATTCAACCAAGCAATTCGGGATTTGAAAATATTGCTCAACAACGAAAAAAATCAAGCAATACAGGAATACTTGGAAGGACTAACTCACACAGAAGCCACTGAATATTCACTGTGGAAGGCGACAGCAAAGATTAATAAAGCACAAGACAACATCCCACCAATCAGGAAAAAAGACAGATCATGGGCAAGGACAGATAATGAGAAAGCTGAGACGTTCGCCGAACATCTGTGTGATGTCTTTCAACCTTTCCCATCGCAAATACCGCAGGCAGAGGAAGACAATATCACCTCATTCCTCGAAACACCATATCAAATGGCTCTTCCCATAAAAACCATAAAAATCTACGAAGTTAAAGATATGATCCGCAGGAATCTAAACCCAAACAAGAGTCCAGGTCTTGACCTTATAACTGGACAAATTATAAAACAACTACTTGAAAAATCTCTAATTGTGTTAACTGAAATCTACAACGCAATACTTAGAATCGGCCATTTTCCATCCCAATGGAAAGTTGCCCAAATTATCTTGATTCCCAAACCTGGTAAACCGGCAGAAGATGTGTCGTCATACAGACCCATCAGCCTACTATCAATTCTATCAAAGCTCTTCGAGAAGGTATTTCTGAAGAGGCTGAAACCTTTGCTTGACGAACTGAACATCATCCCCGAGCATCAGTTTGGGTTTCGTGAAAAACACTCAACCATCGAACAGGTGCATAGAGTAGTTGAGATACTAAATAAAACATTCGAAAGCCGAAAGTACTGTTCAGCTGCCTTCTTGGATATTACCCAAGCTTTTGATAAAGTATGGCACCCAGGGTTACTATACAAACTGAAAAGCAAACTACTTGCATCATTTTACCAGGTATTACAGTCTTACCTCACTCACAGATACTTTGTGGTAAAATGCCAAGAAGCCATCACGGGTCTAAATCCAATACAGTCAGGCGTTCCGCAGGGCAGTGTCCTCGGACCAATTCTATACCTGTTGTACACTGCAGATATACCAACTACACCAAATACCATCACTGCCACGTTTGCTGATGATACTACCGTCATGGCAATAAGTGAAATTCCAAGTTACGCATCAGAGAAGTTGCAAGAAGCATTGGATAACATCCAGGAATGGCTGAAGAAATGGCGAGTAAAAGCCAATGAGGCAAAATCTCAACATGTAACGTTTACCTTAAAGAAGGAAACATGCCCCAGCGTTACTCTTAACGGAAACCAACTTCCTCAGTCAGACTCTGCAAAATACCTAGGAATGCATCTGGATAGGCGGTTAAACTGGAAGCACCACATATTCACTAAGCGCAAGCAGCTGGGACACAAGTTCTCCAAACTTTATTGGTTGATCGGGCGAAAGTCTAAACTATCACTATCCAGTAAACTAATGGTGTATAATGCGATTCTCAAGCCGGTGTGGACCTACGCGATACAGTTGTGGGGTACCGCGAGTGATTCTAACATTGCAATCTTACAGAGATTCCAATCCAAAACATTGCGCACGATTACCGACGCTCCTTGGTTCGTGACAAATAACACGTTACACCGCGACCTAAAAGTGTCTACAGTTTTACAAGAAGCTAAGTGCGCGAGTGCAAAATACCTCTCGCGTCTCGAACTTCATCCCAACTCCCTTGCTGTCAGCCTTCTGGATAACAGCCAAAAAACTTACCGCCTCAAACGATGCGACCCCTTAGATATAAGCGATAGATTATAGAGTCTTTGTCATTACTAATCCTACTGTTATAACAAACCATATGTTTATTAGTTGTTAGGCCTTTAATGTAAGTGCACTAACCCCACGTTTGCTCAGCAAGGTATTTGTTTGGCACCCATTTTTTTGTAACATTCGCTTATTGCTTTCGGGCAGATTGCGAATAAAGTAGGAGTTTAATAAAAAAAAAAATGTGAAGAATCGTCACTTGGAGTCTGATCCATTATTTTATACGTAAACGAATAGTGTGCGAACTTGACGTAAGTTATAAAACAATTAACGAGACCATGATAATGCGCAACCTTTTATACTTTCGATTATCCGGAAGGTCATCGCCGTTTTTCATTAAATAGTTTAAGGACTCGGTGGTCTAATGGTATGACGCCTGGGGAGCATTATAAGCATTAAAGAGAATTCTAGACACTGCGCCTCAGGAGATCTGGGTTCGAATCCTAGTCGAGTAAATTTTTTTCAATAATCAGAAATTAGACGGCAGTAGGAGTACAATGCAAAAAAAAGACCTGCTTCGGAGTATTACAATTGTTTTACTGCTTTTGTCAGAGCGTTGTATGTAAAAACTCGATCATGAAGAACGAGACAATACGCGGTTGTGTTGGCTAGCACGTTTGCGGAAGTTTCAAATTCAACTCGAAAAACTACAGCGTTCAAGTGGAGGTAGTCCTTTTGATGGGAGCAGTCGATTACAACAATGGGTGCTTTGTCGACAAACTCATTGGGCGTGAACCAAGGCTCGACAGTCTTGTTATAATAGGACGATTGAAACTTGGAGTACATTTCGTATAATGTGGCGTAATGATTCTGACCATAATTGTTATTTAAATTATCGTAGGGGAAACGTTCGGTGTTGAGATAAACTCTAAAATTTGTAAGATTAATTTTGTCGAAATGACTATTGTCCTTAGAGATGAGCCCCGAACGTTCCGTCTGAAAACCTACGATGACATATCTGGGGGTTTGTAATTTGGTGGTTGTTGCAATGGCATGAGAATGTTGAGTCAAGGCATTAACGCCTGGTATGATATAAAGTTGCCAGCTGCAAAACGCTACTTGTGTGTCGATATTTTTGTCAATGTATTTGGTTAGAGATAATTCTTGAGCAAGACCTGGAGTGACATGTGGAACTTTTCAATACAGCTTGTCAATCGTAACTTTAGCAGTCTCTCCTACGGTAGCACTGAATACGGCGTCGGCATCGGTATTGCTGCGAATCAGGACAAGCTCTTGTCGGATGTTAAGTATGACTTTTCCATAATCTTCGGCAAAGCCTAGCAGCATTCTCAACGGTATGCAGGCACTGAAGTTGCCCTGTGCATCGGTAATGTGAGTATTGGCGGCGTACAACCAACCAGAATTTTGAAGCCTTTTAACATCATCAGAACTGTAGGACACATATCCCTTAAGAGTAGATGTAATACCAGGTTTGATAACAGAATCGACAACGACACCATTGATTTCGTATCGGATTTCGCTAAATAAGTGAGCCAACCCATTGTTAAGAAATTTAGCCGTCGTAACTTCACCGGTTGCTTTCCGTAATTTTCCCTCTATGTATAGATAGCTCAAACCTGGTAGAGTTGACATATCTTCAGGAATTGGAATTCGAATTTCATCGTTATAGCCGAAACGGTTTGTATACGGTTGATGGGTGTGCAACTGATTGCTAACGATCGAGTTGTCGACGAGGACACGTTCCCCAATATTTAGAATACTCATGGCAGCACTTTAAAACCCAACGATCGCAAGAAGTCTCTGTTTGCCTTTGTTAACTGCTCGGTGGACGAAGCTGAACTGATTTTACAAGGCTGTGGACAACGTCTCTTATACGAACTGAGTTGGACATAGTAGGGTGAAGGGTTGAATCGAAAACCCATTATAACTTCTTTAAATTCAATGTTACCGTAACGGTTTCCTTACTAAAACTGACGGGGATATCAGTCTGGTCCACTATTTTATCAGTTAGGTTAGTGATCTGTCTCGTGCTGATCGGTAGGTAAATGACAGGGTTAGGTGTTTCCACTATTTTGTACCCAGGCGGCACTATGGGGAAGAATTGATGAACGATGTGGCCAGGCTTACCATTTTTATAGGAACCGACAGAGATATTGCAGTGGATAAGGATGGAGTCAATGTTCAAAATTTTCGTAACATGTTCACCTGCATGCCACATATTCGCATCATAAATTTTGCTGTCAAATCCCAACATGTCTCGGATAGTATTGTCACATGTAAAGTCGATTGGAACGTTCGATTTTATTTCGGTTTTTAAGGTGCTGTTGTTTCCGTATAGCAGCACCCGCCCATTACTTCCGCTAGACTCAAGTTGGTTATGCAGAAAGTCGGCAATGTCCGTAATTTCGTATGCACCCTCAGGTATAGTAATATGAGGTAGTCCGACGAGATGAAATTCATTGTTGGGAGGTCTAATGTTAGCACTGGTATTGTAGGTTTCGAAACTTAACAACCCCAAAACATATTCGCTACCGTCGTCTAAGAAAATAGGGGGGTCAAAATTCGCAGTAAGGGTTGATGAATCACCTGTCAGAGTGAATATACTAGACATGATGAAGCGCAACACTTAAACTGTCGACAAAAGCGGTTTCGCAAAGTTATATAGAAATTTGAGACACAGGTGACCGCATGTGTATGACATGAGTCGTTGATATCTATTAGAATTATACGTGATCGTGTTATTGCCACCATCGCTACGAAAGTATTTCACTAATTCGGTTGGAGGTTGTAAGCGACCGATGCTATCGAAATACAGAACAAAGGTATCCACTTTTACGTAAGCCGTCCAATGCGTGCCAGGTCCTACATCATCGTCCAAGTTAGTGACACCACATTCTCGTTTACGAATCTTGATAGGCAGGGCATCCCGCATAAATTTTTCCCTAAAGTGTGGAATTTCTAGGCGTTTAACGTAGTCTGTAATATCGATGTTGGTTAACGCGCTGCGCGGCAGCTTCAACGGTAGTTTTTTGACTGATACGGTCGTAGATATAACCCTTTTCCGCGAGCAATGGATTCCATAGCTTTGTTATGTCGCTCCTTTTCCTGGAGATTCTTTTTAGCAGCCTTTGAGTCTCCCACTGCTTTAGCGACTGCTGCAGCACCACCTCCGAGGGATCCCAATGCTCCTAATGCAGCAAGTATGGATACAAGCGGCAATATGCCTCTTCTCTTCGGAAGAGGTAGTACTCTTGACCGCTTCCGCCTCCTCCTTGTTTTTAAAGCTCCTCCTGAATGCGAGCGGACTGTGATACCGACCCGTTTGGAATGCGTTCGCCGTGTACGCTTCCGTTTCACACCCATTCCGACTTTCGTCTTTCCTTTCATAATTCCAGTAACAGCAAGGGCTGCAGCTCTTTCCCCAAGAGTAGAGTCTTTTGCTTTAACACGTTCCCAAGCTTTCTCTGCTAGAACTTTATCTGCCGCGTGACGTGTCGAAAGATCGCTAGATTGTGAGTATGCGATGTCGTGTTGCTTGCAGGCCTCGTCCAGAGGATTCCTTCCTCGATCGCCTCGAGAAAGACGTTTTTTAAGTCGGGTACCAGGTCTGCAAAACTTGTACCATGGTATGTGTAGTTCAAAGGGTAATTTGTCAATAAGGGTATTCAGGAAACCGCGACCTTTCCGCTTGGCTGTTCGGTGATGACTGGTTTGTTTGCGCTTAGTAGCTTTCATCTTAAAGACTTACACACGACTGATGTTCTTCAAACGGAATTAACAAATATAACGAGAACGCACGGCGGGTAGAGCGCAGTTTCCTTCCGAGCGAAAACGATGGAAAACGTCAAAATTGTGAAGCAAGGGTGTTCTTTGCCGGTAGTAAATCACACAATAAATTCCATATCCGAGACTTACAGAAAGCACAGCGTTTTACTGGGTAAAGGATGTAAACGATGTGTGGTCATAGGTCGATCCGGATCTGGAAAAACCAACCTCATAATCAGTTTACTAGTGCATCGAAATGGGTTGCGATTCGCAAACCTGTATATATATTCGAAAACACTCGATCAACCCAAATATAATTATCTGAGAGCAGCCTTTCAACCATTGCGAGACATTGGATTCTTCGAATATAGTAACGATTGTGAGGTGATCAAACCCCAGGAAGCAAAAGAACATTCCGTGATAGTTTTTGACGACGTAGCTTGCGAGACGCAAAGCATAATTCGAGATTATTTTTGTTTCGGACGTCACCGAAACATAGATTGTTTTTATCTATGTCAGACGTATTCATCTATTCATAAGCAGCTCATAAGAGATAATGCAAATCTCGTCATCATATTCCAACAAGACAACACCAATCTGAAGCACATTTACGACGATCATGTCAACACGGACATGTCATTCGACAAGTTTAAAGCATTGTGCTCTTATTGTTGGAATGAGGATCACGGATTTTTAGTGATCGATAAAGAAAGCGAAACCAACGCGGGACGATATAGAAAAGGTTTCGACAATTACTTTAATATATAGACAGCAGCCAAAGAAGGGAAGGTAGTAGTTTACCAACAACTGAAGGAGTTGCAACAGGGATAAGAGTTTAGC
Organism: Agriotes lineatus; assembly: GCA_940337035.1. Classification (NCBI taxonomy): domain Eukaryota; kingdom Metazoa; phylum Arthropoda; class Insecta; order Coleoptera; family Elateridae; genus Agriotes; species Agriotes lineatus. Next base: position 21,674 of record CALNHX010003350.1, on the reverse strand, counting down.
CAGGGAACTTATCAAAACCCGACAATCCGTTAGACGTAAATACGCAGCTTTAAAAGCAGACATCGCCCAATCCCAGTCGATTTTAGCTGAGCAATTTAAACCTCTTTCCAAACCGCTCACCGAATTGTTGACAACTATAAAGCAAGAAGGTGTGCCAGTGGGCGAACCAAAAGCGGATTATTTGCCAATAACAATTAAACGTAGAGTATCCACTCCCTCTACCTTGCCCCGTCCGCGAGCGATAACCACTCCAGGTCAAGTTTCTGCGACAAACCTTCCGGGATCGTCACACACTTCCATACCGGGGCCATCATACACCTCTACACCGGGGCCATCACGCACCTCCACACCTCGATTTTTGCAGGCGCATGTGTTATCCGAGAGTGAACCAGTAGAGGAATACCATGAGCAGTTGCAAACGGAGGTTGCTGAGGCGGCAGCAGAAGAAGGTGCTGTACAAGCGGCCAGAGAAACCATCCAACAAATGCTGGCACCGGAAGTTCTTGGTCAATATTTAGAACAATTTCAAGGGTTAGCTCGCACATACGTGGAAGGAATGATACGAGATACTGAGGACAAGTACGATTTGCACTACGGAGTCCGTGTCGACATAGAGGGAGATAAGTTTGCTATAGGAAATAAAGAAATCAAATTCGAGGGTGAAAATATCGTTATTACAGACAACGGCAACAGAATAGTCTACAAAGGCACTCCAGGATTGTACGAATTGATGTTTAAAAAGAAACCAAATATATACAAAAACGCAGATTTAGAGCAATATCTAGATTTAGTGGATCGTTCCGCCGCAAATCGTGTAAACTACGACCCCACACAAAGAGTTAGTGGTAACGCAGGGTCTAAATACATGAAAATAGTACGACCTCTAACTGCCTCCTCAATCATAAGAGCTCCCGGCAGACCAGCGACAAAGGTACCACGGCGTGGCAAGGGATTACTAACAGTGACGGACAAAAAAGTGGAATATGTTCCTTGGAAGGATCCCAACTCATTAGTGAATCGGTTGCGTATATTAATAGCTTCTCAGGCAGCTGGACACACGGGTCATTCCAATGAGATAGTTCGCATCACCGAAGTCCTGCGAGACGCGAAAATAATCTACTAAGGGGTACAAAAGTGGAGTGCCAATAGCGGTAAGGTCAGAAAGCATCAGTCGACGATAGAGTAATGCCCATCGACAAATTTGGACGGCACTACCATAGCACGCGCCACGCAGCGCATCCCAAACATGTCTTTATGAAAGTTAAAAATGTAAATCAACTCCATATAGAAGTACCACTGCTGCTAGTGGGGCGTGGGTACGATGAAATCGGATATTCCAAAATTTTCGGACAGAACGAGTACATTTTTCCGTTAACAACCGGCGAGATCATAAGTGTTCAAGTTAGCGGACCTTTGGTAGTATCACACCTCAACGGCATCCCACAGGACACGCTTGTCGGTAAGACATTGCGGCGAGGAGATAAATTGCAATTCGAATCCATAAACAATAAGTTATACGTGCAACTGCTGCTTAAATGTCCCGTAGGAGTGTAGAAAGCAACAGTTGACAATGAACCTTAAAGAAGCCATAGTTAGCGAACTCCACAAACCAGCAGGAAAAAATTTCAAGAGAAGGCGCGTTATCCTAAAAGGCTTGAACGATTTATATCAAGCGGATTTGGTAGAAATGATTCCTTATGCAAAAGTCAATAAGGGCTTTCGTTACATTCTGGTAGTGATTAATGCTTTCTCAAAGTATGTGTGGGCCTATCCCGTAAAACGTAAAACAGGAAAGGACGTAACAGCTGCCATGGGTAAGGTGTTGAGGAGTGTAAAGGTGTCACCGCAAAACTTGCAAACGGATTTGGGGAAAGAGTTTTACAACACCGCTTTTCAACTATTAATGCGGCAGCACAATATCAATCACTACAGCACGTATTCTAGTATGAAGAGTAGCATAGTGGAGAGATGCAACCGCACATGAAGCAGTTCAGCCTGCAAGGGTCCTACAAATGGTTGGATATCCTACCCAAGATCGTAGCAAAGTATAACACAACCAAGCATCGCACAATAGGAATGAAACCTGCCCAAGTGAACTTAAAGAATGCAAAACTTTTGTTAAACACGGCGTACAGTTACACAAAGATCGTGGACCCGAAACCTCAAAAGTTTCGTACAGGGGACTTGGTACGCATTAGCAAGTATCGTTCGGCATTTAGCAAGGGGTACACGCCAAGCTGGAGCAACGAAATATTTACAATATCTACAGTTCGACTAACAAACCCTACAACCTATCGACTCACGGACCAAGAAGGTCTCGAAATTAAAGGAGGATTCTACGAGCATGAACTGCAAAAAACAAAACATTCAGATGTATATCTAGTTGAAAGGGTCCTGAAGAAGAAGGAAACTTATTGTATGTAAAGTGGTTGGGATTCGACAAGCGACACAATTCTTGGATACCTAAAACCAATCTCGTGTAACTTAAAGAAATGATGTAGTACTCTCAAAAAATAAAACTTTTTTTGTAGTAAATATCTTTTTTTTTAATTAATAGACTGGTACAACTATGTGAGTTTTTCTTCAGATATGCATACTAATTCTGAACAACATTACAGATTTCAATGTGAGTTCTTCTGTAGATATGCATTACTACTTCTAAACAACATTACACATTCATTTAAATTGGAACTAGATGAGAAGATGAGAATGTTATATGATGACTACTTACAAACATAGTATGATACAATTACATAATAACAAATTGTACAAAAATTAATTATGTATACTTAACATTTTACGATACAATTACATATTAACTAATTATACATACAAAGGAAATCAAACACTGTCTAATATCTACGAAAAGAAAACCTCTGTAAACGTACCAATCTCGTGAGACTCTTTGCAAGAAATAAACTGTCATTACCATGTAAACGACAAAAAAAATGTACTGTTATTGATCCGCGCGTAGTATTACTGATCGTCTTGCAATAATTCCAGTAATCTGTCCAACGGTCTAGCACCTGACATGCCTAAATCTACATGACCCCATGCTAGAGTGTTATTCGACTGAGGAATAAGATAGCGCTTATCATCCCGATATGATAGCGCAATTTATTCTTCAGTTCAGTGTACACTGTGTGCTTGTGAGAGCGAAAAACATACATTTGGCAAAAACCTGACCACGCACATTGTCAACAACGTCGCGATAGGTTGCCATAGTGAGATATTTATTGGCAGCAGCCGTTTGCACACCTTTGCTTTCTTACTTCTTTCCCTCCCACAAACACGCAGTAGGACTTAGCACCGGCTCCAAAAAATTGTTCTACCGGAACACCTGCGTACTCGTCTTTCATTTTACCGACGACCGATACGGTTTGAGGTATACCGTGTCGACCGTCTTTATAATTTGAAGTGTCAAAAAGATCTAAATTAGTTTTTATGTCTTCATAGAAATTGTCAGTCCGTACGTGAATTACAAGCGAGTCAGTATCTGTATAGAGTAGGGAGACATTATTGCCATATTTTTGTTTCAAAAAAATATAAAAAAAGTCATACATTACGATTTTAGATAAGTCCAGAATAGTGAAACCTGCATAGATCGGTTTATTATACAAAACAACTGTTTTATTAAGTTCCACAGCAATCAAATTTTCAGAAAAAATTACCGAATCCTTAAAATTTGCTTTGGCAATTAGAGCTGCAGCACCTAGTTTCTTGCCGACATTGTCCCACGTGCTCGCCAACCTGATGTCCGATCGCTTGTCGACATTTTCCATCGTCTTTCCGAAAACGCTATTATTTTTAGCCTTAAAAAAATCTTTCTCAAATTCATTTCGTGCTCGGTTACGCAACGCGGTATTCATATCAATATATGAGCGCAACCAGGGCGATTGAATAAATTTAAGAATTCTGTGAATTTTTGTAAGAACTAAACCAGCATCTAAACATTGTTTTAAATTTCGATAATGAAGCACATACTTGGTCTTATGGTACAAATTTGGAATCAATTTTGGACATTTATATTTTCCACCCGGGGGAATAATAAGTTCCGGACAAAAGGGTAGATCATTGTGGTCGTCGTGCAAGTGTTCAGGATACTGCAGATCAACCTCCAAAATAAAACCCGTATCCGCCTCATCGTCAATTTCAAACACACCAAAATTTTCAACTTCCTCCGCCGCGAGCCATTCAAAATTTCGGTGCGGCAAATACTGACGCATCGCAAAACCGTATAGGTTTGTAGCGTCTAAATACATAATGAATGATGTAGGCTCGGAGGAATCATAATTTGGAACTAAACAATTGTTGGCAATAGCCTTCCTACCAATACATGTGCTTATACCACCCCTAATTGACTTTTTGAGAAAATGTATCATGTCCATGTCAGTTAATAATTCTAATTTGACACCCGTAGATCGTAACATAGCGTCCCAACTAAGACCTGGATCCGTATAATATTGGGCAGGGTCCAACTTATATGCTTCCAAACATAACTTCCTAAAATTTTCAAACACGTCTGCCAAAATCAACACGTCAGCTTTTAAATAAATGTCCGAGTAGTCACCCAAAGTTTGACAGTCAAAGGTGTTCCACACAGACACAGCACGATCGTAATCAGTTTGAGAGATGTGTTCTTCATGTAGAGAGTCGAAAAACTGAACCTTCGAAGGCAACTTCGCAAGGTTCAATTTTTCGAAGGAGTCCACAAAGGAATATGGAAACACGCCTTTCTGTCTCATTAATTGAAATTTTGCATCGTCCCCAAACAACCTTTTAATTTCATAAAACTGATCGTCAGCCAAATAATCAGCTAAGGTACTCAGAGATCGATTCATAAAACGGTAACTGTCTAGAAATCTAATTTGTAAATAAACTTTCTGCGTTTTGTAACCAAAATCGATTTCATCTACTAACAGATGCTTGCCAAAGGATATATATTTTTCTTTCGTTTGAGGTATCACATCGATCTGTTCGCCATCGACGGCGAATTGTTTGACGAACAAATGAGAATCATAATTTAGGTTGTGGAAAAAGACAGGTACAAAATTGGGAACTTTGAAATTTAGATTACAGATAGAATGTGCAGCACCCCGATACGCTCCAGTCAGGTGACAATGGTCTCGCACCCTAATCTGATCGGTCACAAAGGGTCGATCACATATATGGCAAGACGTAGCAGCCTCGTAATTTTGAAGTTCCGCAGTAGTCATCGTCGCCAAAGGAACCACGTTTTTTAAAAAATTGTCATACAAATAACGAACGTCTGCATCCAACCGCCCCATAAAAACAGTTGAAGCATCTTCACCGCGGTACGTTTGAAATTTAGAAAGACTGTCGTCGTACGAACACTTTATAAAATATGCAATCGAGTAAGGCACATGCTCGCACGTCTTAACTGTAAACGAACTCTCGAGGTCTGGTTGCGTATCAGGTTCCTGTACAGGTTTTAAAATCGTCTCAAAATCTGCGTAGACAACGAACGGTAATTTTAATTGTTTATGGTAATTTTCAAATTTCAAAATATTTTGTGGGATTGTTTCACCAAGTTTGTCCACGATCAACTCATCGGTTGGAATTTTGGTATACACTTGATTACAATCGAACTTCATATGTTGTCGCAAGTGCTGTTCAGTACGGAAGTAATGCAAGCATCCATCACAAAAATGTTTTGCCCCCTTTCTAGCAGTTATTTGCTGTGAAACGAGGCGAGAAAATTTTTTAATGCAACAGTAATGACTGTCACCCTCGTCATTAGTTAACAGAAGCAAGTTAACGTGTCTCAACCGCTTCTTGACAGAGTAATGCAAAGGTCCCACAACTTCCCAAATCATTTTTCGATTTTCAAAACGCGACTCTAACCCATACACGTTAACCGAAAGTTGAGGATTAAGTTGTTCGAATTTCTGAATATCGCGCAATTTCAATGGAAATTCCAACCCATCTAACGCCAAAACAGTTCTACAATCGGGATAAGAACTCGTACGATGAGGAGGTCCGCTAGGTTCAACAATACCAGCTAAAATCGCCCACCCGAAACAGTACTCATCCTTGTTTTGAACGTTGACAATAGCTTTCTTTCGCTCAATAAATGATGGCAGTGGTAGGTACGAGGAAGCTCTGAGGGGGTTGTATTTGTTGACGGCGACGACCAACGACAGCAACTGCTTAAGAGCCCAGCCTGCAACAATTCAAGTGTTCTTAATATACAGCGATCGTCGAGGTCACATCAACTTACCAGATTCCCGTTCCTGAAATTCAGACACCTTCTCATCCAAGATGCCGCAAAAATTATCATACAATACATCGAGGTCGGTACCCAAAGTTACAATTTCATTGCGCGTGTTAAATGACTTGATTTCTTCCAATCCTTTTCTTTCTAAAACGAAGTATCCAAATAATTCCAAATTCACCTTTAAGCTCTTTAAATTTTTAAGCTGCCTTCGCAATAACGTCAACACTTTTTCTTTAATTTCTAACAGAAACTCCTCGACCATTATATGATAATTTATGGTTGTAACTCTATACGTGGCAATCCGGGACCTAAAGGCTGACTGCAGGGGTGCCACTCCATCATCCAGGCCTGGCCTCCCGGTTCGCAACGCATGACGATTACTTCGCATGTGCCCAACGAAGCCACGCACGGGAACATTCTCGTCGCATACGGAGCAATAGCGGGAGTCTGTAACAACAATCGTAACTACACCGCCCACTCACACACACTCATACGTACTTAGATCTTTACCAGGGCGAGAGCTCACAGACACGTTCCTTGACGTAGACGGTCCAGTTGACGTACATGGTCCTGCAGCATTCGCTACGAACATGTCAATCACTCCGGTTTTATAATTACCAATAAATATTTTCAAACAAACTTTATATTTTCATCAATTTTCTTAAATATAATTTGAGCAATTATCTTGGATCTGAGACGCACTACTCTTAGAATGAAAAGAAATTAGAAATTATAAGAATCCACTAAGCTTTCTTGTTTTGCCACTGTGTTTCAATCTGTCAATTCATTTCCGTTTTGCTTACACGTGCATAAAAGTTTTGAAATTGTTTAAACAATCATAATAAACTGTTATAAAGTATGAATTTGTGACAATAATAATGTGGTGTGCTTAATTCCACCACCAACACTTTTTACTAAATGATATTATTAAAAAAAAATTCTGAACAGTAAGTTAACCTATAAAGTAAATACGCTCACAATCCTAATTGTAAAAACTTTAATTTCAGATGTATAAATGTAAATATAAGATGTAGAATTAAATCTCAAATAACAAAATATTAGCAAATAATGAATATAAATGTCTCTTAACTGGTAAGAAAATTTAACCTTCACTTTAAGTTTTAATGTATTAACCTAACCAAAATGTTTATTTTCAGATTTAAACTATTAAATTCAAAATATAAACTCTAAATGTAACACTGAAGAAGGCTTAAATAAAGCTGAATATATATTGTTTAGAAAATTATAAATTTTCATTTCTACAGAAACTTTATTGACTGCAGAAATTACCTGCAAAGTTTTTAAATCATTATTCCAGTCGTAAACAAAAACTACAATTACTAATTGATATATACCTGAGGGGGGATTAAGACGAGCTTTCTTCGTAGCACTCTCTCTCACCTCTGGAGCGCGAAGATTGGATACCCTCCTCGCAGGAGCATCCATAGGAGTATCTGCAAGTGACCGACATGGTTGACTATATATATCAGAGACGGAGAACAACAAACTCACCACTAGGCGAATAGGGAACGTTGCTTGGACAACTCTGGCGCCGATGCCGCAACAAGGCATCCCGACGCGTAAATTTGCTAGAACATTGCTCGCAAACGTGCATTATTACTGTAGCAGTAGGGCAATCCAAATTGGTAATATGTACCGATAATGCTATTAGCACGCGGGCAATGCTTCTCGGTATATACGCGCCAGCCGACACGATGGGGGCGTTTGGATTACGTCGGCCAGGAGGGGAAGTAGACAGGTTATAAGTGAGGGAGGGGGTGTGGATAGAAGAGGCAAGAAACAATAGCAATAGCCTGACCTAGTCATCTAACATCCTTAATATGTTGGAAATAATGCGAACAAGTGTTTCAATTTGACTTATTTTCAACTTTCGAGCAGTCACGGTGCTGATTAGGCAGTGATTGCCGACTTGGCGGCTCCTCACCCGCAACTGCTCTATCTGATATCGCGCCAGCCTATCTAGCCTTGACAGAGCCGCCTCGTGCAGTTCTAATTCCTGGAGGCGGATGTCCACGGCGGCTCGGAACAACCTGTTATGCCTTTCGGCACGAGTCTCCACAACACATTCTGCAGCTACCGCGGGGGTATCTACAGCTTGCGGAGGAGCCTCCACAGGTATAGGCTGATTGCATCTTGCTATTGCCTCATCTATCTCACGCAAATTCTCATCCGTGAAGTCTACCCACTCTGGCTCAGCGTTGATGGGTGCGGAGTCAGTATGAGCAGACATCACAACATCTACAGCAATGGGTACATCGTTAGGTGTAACTGGTGTAGATGTAGTTGTTGGTTCTCCAACAACTACATCTAAACCATCTACACCCCATAACTGTCTCGTTATGTCGGCGAGGTCTGGTAGCGTACCGTCCCCCACGGGAGCTTCCAATTCAAATTCTGCCAACATGCAATCTACATCAGCAGGACCATTGTCAATTAGTTCGCTCACTTCGAACGAAATTTGCGATGGCGCAGTAGAATCTCCATTCGGCAGTGGAAAAACATACTCCACCAATTTGGAAGAGGACGTCGATGGGCCATTTCCGGTAGCAGCCACCGACGCTTGAAAGGCAGGCGACTCGTTGCTTGCACAAGAGCTGTGTGCCTCACATGCCTCGACACCATCGTCGTGGTAATGTTTATTTAAAAACATATCGCGCAAGTTGTGAGTGTTCCTGTTAGACGGTTGCACATTGCTAGAAGTAAGCAGCGCCCTCAACAGTGAATGGTCCTGACGTTTAGGAAGCTTAGCAGGGGTGCCACTAATGGAATCACTTTTGCGGTGTGCAGATGCGCTTGCATTGTTAGCAGCCATGCTCCTCTTACGTTTAGCGTTAGGGCGGGCAATTACAATATCGTGCACTACTTGAATTGGAGTTTTTGAACTACTCACCGTGACGGCGCAAGTACACAATCGCATGTTCTTAGCATCCTCCTTTGCTATCATGGGATACAAAGGAGCACTAAGATCATCACTCAGCACAAACAATAGACCACCGCATCTAACACAACGACTGTAAGAGGAACTCATTGCTAATGTTTAATTATTGAATGTGCATTTCCACCTATATATAGTAATAAAATGCAGCGAACTTGAAGCATTAAACAGTGGAATGCGGTTGTGGTCAGCCGTGCTCCGGCAATCGCGGATATGAACTTTAATGACCTAGCATTTTGAATGCGGGTTCCGACCTATATAGGAATGAACTCGAAGCATTAAACTGTGGAATGCGGTTGTGGTCAGCCGTGCTCCGGCAATCGCGGATCTACTCATAGAGGAATGAACTTTAATGACCTAGAATGTTGTATGCGGGTTCTGACCTATATAGGAATGAACTCGAAGCATTAAACTGTGGAATGCGGGTGTGGTCAGCCGTGCTCCGGCAATCGCGGATCTACTCATAGAGGAATGAACTTTAATGACCTAGAATGTTGTATGCGGGTTCCGACCTATATAGGAATGAACTTGAAGCATTAAACTGTAGAATGCGGGTGTGGTCAGCCGTGCTCCGGCAATCGCGGATCTACTCATAGAGGAATGAACTTTAATGACCTAGAATGTTGAATGCGGAACAATTGGAAGTGTTGTTTCATTATGTTCCTGATAATGGAATTTACTGTGCTGGTGACGACAGGACTACTGTCTTAACATTTTTGTTCCCTTCTCCTTCCCACTTTCTAAATCAATTACTGGCTCATTTTTTGACGACAATCCCGGATATTTTTTTTACAATAGTTCAATGCTTTATACCTGCGCTCCTGCAGAAATACTATCGTGGTTGTATTTTCCTGAACTAGAAGACCTTCACTCTAAGGCAATTAGTAGCCGGAATTCATCCTAATTAGAACCCTGCATTCGTGGTGCATATGAACTCGAATGAACGCATTTGAACTGGAGTCTGTGGTTTTCTGACGTGCCCAGGATATCCTGTTACTCGAACCCTGCATTCATGGTGCATATAAATGAACTTTGAATAACCGCACTTGAACTCGAGTATACATAAAACTGGACGACCTTCACCGTAACGTTATGTTTCCAGCAACTCTGTTTTCCGCGCTGTGCAACATTTGTCTCACAAACTTCTAGTAGTTAAGATGTTGTTCTTCATAAATTTAATATCATTGACAATTGTGTACGCTCCCGAAGAGGCACGTGCAGAATTATCTGCTGGTTGGATGCGGTACTGGTTGAGCCGGTTCGTTTGGACACCGACTCCAGAAGAACCGCTAGTATTGCTTCTGCGATCTCTGACTCCTTCATCCTCTACGTTGTTTTTCAACTACACCGCTGGACATCTGTCAGCTCAGAACTGGGAGGCTTCCATCGTCGTCCCCCAATTGGAGGACATCGTGAACAGGGTCTTGGCTGGAAAGGCTGCAGCTTTAGCTGAACTCGACGATGCTGAGGTGTCATTGAGTTGGGATCTCTCAGACTTCGACGCCAGTTCACCTGCACCCTCAGTCTTTTCCGACGTGTCCACCGAAGCCTACGATGTTGACGGTGGTAGTTTTAGTGACAGTGGACAAATACACACCTTAATTATTGAAGAGTAGCGTAAGTTATATATTAGTGTACTTTAGTTACTCTTGTAAATAGAACTTAGTTACTTTTGTACATAGAAAAATAAATATTAGTTTCCTCCATATTTTTTTTCCTAAAGTGTTTGTGTACACGTTCTCGAAACGTCACCTGTAGATAGTAGTAGTAGAGGTCCATGCCGACACTAAAAAATTTTTTAGAGGTTTTTTTGAGACAAGGGTAAGTCAAGGTAAGTGTTAGTGATCTTGAAACAGTGCTAGTGTACACGTTCTCGAAACGACACCTGTGAATAGCAGTGGTAGAAGTCCATGCCGACACTAAAAAAATTCTTTGAAGATTTTTTTGAGACAAGGGTAGGTCAAGGTAAGTGTGCAAAAGCTCTTGAAATTAGGGGTAGAACTCATTGAAGGAGTGTGTACCTTGAAAAATGGTTGAGGTCATTCACTTTAAACATTTTTTTCTTTTGGAGTGTTCTGAGACAAGGTCAGGTCAAGGTTGCCACCCCCCACCACTCAATCTGCCACCCCCCACCACCACTTAGCCTTGAACTTAATATTGTTGGTGGTGGGGGGTGGCAGGTTGAGTGGTGGGGGGTGGCAACCTTGACCTGACCTTGTCTCAGAACACTCCAAAACACCCTACTAATGACGTCATATACGTACGTGTGGTGAATACACGTTCTATTTGCAAAACGGTCTTTTTTGTTTTATTAAATGAGACATTTGTCTCACTGGACTGCTAGTCTCATTCGATACAGTCCGAACAGCCTAAGGAAATTATTTGAAGAAAACAGGAATGAAATAGTGCTGACAAAACGTCTAAAAAGTCAAATGAAATGTCACAAAAATCTGAAGGAATTGTTTCAGCAGAATCAAAGAAATTGAACTAGAAAAATTAAAATGCATTAATTAACTAGAATCAGGCAAAAAGAATTAAAATGGAGATTGCATTAATTGAAGCATAGGTGTCGTTGGAAGAGGAACAAAGCTGTGTATCATGTACCTTATGGAGGTAAAGTTACATCTTGGTCACAAAATAGCAATCGCTCGCTTGTAGAAAATAAGGAAAATAATTTCAATGCTATTGAGTCGAATCATCATAAATGCTCATATGATATATCCAAAATCGGTATGAAAAGTTTACATCTGCAACTGAAACTTTTGTTAATAAATGCTATTCAGAGTCAAATAAGGGAAACAGAAACTCATTCCTGAAAATGGGGAAAGAATTGCCAACATTTGGTAGAAATATAGAGGAGTGGTCAATGTTTATAGTCTACAGACGATCTTCAGAATTATGTCAGTTTACTGATGAAGTCACACAAAGATAAAGCTGCAGACAGTGTCAATTCATGATTCATTTCACCCAAGAATTTGTAAACAGTAATTCAAATCCTTTAAACAAGATTTCACAGATCAGAATTTATTATAAAATCGATGATAAACAAAGCACAATCCATAGGATAAGTAAACAATCATAATCCACTTTCAATAACACAAGTCTACAAAAAAAGAGACTTTTTTGAAAGATGTTTTGATTTCAACAACTAATTTTATACAATATAGGGGCCCTGACCATAAATTTCGTTTTCATTTTTATGTAACGTAAGATTTTTTACAAATTGCAGAGAAAGAAAACACATTGTATACATAATGTACATTTATTGGATAAAATAAAAATGAACGTATATTTCCAAAAATATTACATATAATAATAATAATAATACATGCTTTATTGGTGATAAAAGAAAAAAAACAACTGCATAATTGCTTACAAAGATTTTTGTCATCGTAATGGTAGCTGCAATTTAACCATATATATAATACACATATATTGCTGGTAGGACCTGGAAACTTCAGAAAACATTACGGCGCCGACATAGTATCACTTGGAGTATAACGCGTCTCGTGCGCATGCCCCATTGGCCCCATTGGGCGGACGACGCCGCCGCGCTTGCGCACAGCTCACCGTATACATGAAGGAGTTGGTTGTGTGTCTCACTTCATCGGTGAGTTTCCACTCATAGCCGCTAGCAATATAGTAAGTATTAGATATATGAATTTAACACATTGAAGGACAGTGGCTGACTTCATATAGAGCTGTGTTGTGACACACTGCGACGCCTATCAGCATTCTGCGGAAGTAGGGCCGAAAAGGTAGATAACTATAAGATAACTCGTGTTTGTGTGTCACTGATTACAGTGCCTTGATAGAGACAGTGGCGACAATAGGCACAATTTGCCACAAAATGGCGGCCAATGGCCTACTAACTTTAATAAATTGAACGTCTTTGAATGGTCATGGTTACACAACGTATAAATAATATGTTGGTGGCACTAAAGGTTATCAGGTTAGGTTTTGCACCAGTTACTGACGTAAAATCTAACCTGCTAACCTCGAATTTGACACAAACTGACGCTAAACCTAACCTGCTAACCTCGATTTGGTATAAACAAACAACAGCATCAACAAATTTTGCGTCTTATAATGGCGGCCGATTCGAGCGACCAATAAAAAAGAATACACTTCATTGTCGCCACTCTCATAATAAGTCACTGTATCACTGATATGACTGTGTACGTACCAGTGGTGACAGTAACAACTAGATTATTATTATTTTATGTGGAAAATTCGACGCCGCCGCCGGCGCACAGTGGGGTCGAATCCCAAAAGGCTGGCCAAAAATCGCAAAATAATGTTTTTAGTTGGGGAGTTTTTACCATTGGGTTGGTTGAAGTGATATCCCCAGGGTCAGAATTTACTTATACTCAGAGGGTTGAATTGTTTTTACCTGCTCTAACATGCCAGTTCAAAAGTGACCTTCGCCCAGAATAGCAGCTGTATTTCATAGAAAAGTAAACGACGCGCGACGCACATATTATAAAAGGCTGAAATTCAAAAAATTAACCGATTGTGCTATAACAAAATGCAATAAATTTCTGGAAGTAAGTAGAATTAAACAATAGATTACAATGTATTCGTTTATAAAGCAGAAAATTATGAGAGTACAGTTTGTATGTGATTTTTATATATTTCATTTTAAAAAAGATGTTTCTGACAAAAAAGTTGCATAATTCTGTAGAATTCTGTCATTAAACCTATTGTAGATTGTAGATGACAGTATTATCTATAATATGAAATATAATTTAGCTGCCCGAAACTGCCCCTCGTGTTTTGGAAGGTGTTTTTTTTAAATTAAAAATATTCATTAGTGGGTATTTTTGTTTCCGAACAAATTGTTGCTTGAACTAATTGAAAAACAATTATTTGATAAATTAGCAATAATTGACACATTTTATTTAAAATATTTTTGTAAAATAATGTTAATTATATTGATGTGGACGAAATATTTTTATTAATAAGAATGAACATTTTTTCTAGGTTCCACTATTTCAGCCCAAGATGGTTTAGTAAGAAATTTTTTTTTCGATTTATTTAAAAACTAGTTATAGCCCGCGACGCATGCCTCATTTAAAATTTCGCGCGTTAGTGTGAGATGCGTGCAGATCTTCCTGGCACAAATACCGCCCGTACTTGCATCGGAAGTTCAGGCGGTGACCTCGAAAAATCGATTTCTAAGGGTGCGGTAAACGCTGCGTTTGGGCTCATTCAGACAATAATAAATCCTCATTATTAAATGAAATGTACTTGTGTTCGTAGTTTTAAAAACACAACTAATAGGCATAATAAGTAACTGTTTTCTGTGATAATATGGCTATTAAAAGTTATGGGAAGTTTGTTTACAAAAACCCGAAAATAGTAACGGTCGAATGCAACCATCGTACTTTTGTTTGTTTCACACGGCATGTAGTGTTCTGCATTATTATATAAGTATGATAACTTGAATGCAAATATGACAGAAATATATTCTCAAATTGAAAAGTTGGTGTCCTGCAAGTTACAATTATTATACGATTTGCCTCATAATGCCAAACAAACCATAAGGAAATTAATGTTTGATATAAAAGAGAAATGGAAAAAGTGTCAGAGAACAGAATCAAGATTCCTCGATGCTCACAGGGAATGGTTAGACGTATTCATTTCATTTGAAAAAAAAAAGATAATGTAGAAATAAGTGTAGAAACAGATGTCAGTAATAGAGGTAGGCCATCCTTAGATTTCGCAGATTCTAGTGATAGAAGTAAACGTAGAAAAACAGAACATTTACGTTCACAAGCAACAACTGAAGAACTTTCATATGCAACGCAAATGAAGTTGCGAGCAGAAGGAAAAGCAGATGCTGCAAAAGTAGTAAAAGATATAACATTAGGCAGTCCTGCTAGAGCAAAAAGATATTGAAAATCTCAATTGATTAACGCAAACGAAATTTTTACAGCCGACGAAGCTCTTTCTCTATTTATTGAATTAAGCTTATCAAGAAACAGATATCAGCTGTTACGTAGTGCTTATTTACGAAAGAAATCAAAACTGTTTCCACCTTATAAACAAATATCAAAAACCAAGAGGAATTGTTATCCAAAATCAACTATTATAGTGAATGAATGTAGTGCAGAAGTTAAATTACAGCCCTTACTCGACCACACAATTAGCCGTATTTTACTTAATCAGTTAGATGTAATTAAATGTTTGAGTAATGAACAATGCGAAGATTTAATTTTGATTTGTAAATGGGGCTGTGATGGCAGTTCAGGACATAGTATGTACAAGCAAAAATTAAGTGATGATGAAGATAAAACTTCTGCTGTGCCATTACAGCTAGTCCACATAAACGAATCAACAAATACGACCACTGTTGTTTGGAAAAATCCTCGACCTTCATCAACACGATTTTGCTGGCCGATTAAAATTCAATTTCTATATGAAACTACTGAAATTACACAACAAGACACAAATTATGTACAAGAACAAGTAGATGAACTTCTTGTTTTTGAAACAGTTATTGATGGACATAAAATATCTGTAAAATATCAATTAGCTTTGACCATAATAGATGAAAAAGTATGTAATGCTATCGCAAGTACTTAATCCATGCAACGTTGTTACCTGTGCCAAGCAACATCAAAAGATTTCAATAATGTTGATTTCATTTTAAATAAGCAAATCAATGAAAAAAATCTTTAATTTGGTTTATTGTCTTTACATGCGTGGATTCGTTGTTTCGAATGTTGCTTGCATTTATCATATAAATTAGATATTACAAAATGGTAAGCTAGCAGCGATGAAGACAAAAAATCTGTCAAAACGAGAAAAGAAAATGTACAAGGTTTTAAAAAGGAATTATGTTTGATTGTTGACAAGCCAAAGCCCGGATATGGTAGCACAAATGATGGCAATACGGCTCGGTGTTTTTTTCAAAATACTGCAACTTCCGCACATATTTATAACTGGAATTGACAAAGATCTTATCCACCGTTTTTACATTATATTGCAGGCAATATCATCTGGCTATAATATAAACATAGACAAACTTAAACAGTACGTTTTACAAACAAGCTGAAAAATTTGTACAGGTTTACCCTTAGTATTATATGCCAACTTTCGTCCACAAACTTTTAATTCACGGATCCGAAATAACATCTCACTCACTTTTACCTATTGGTCAAATGTCTGAAGATGTGCAGGAGTCCTGTAATAAATTTTTCAAAAAAGTTTGTCAAGATTTTTCGTGCAAATATTCACGAGCAAAGACCATGGAAGATATTTTTTTACGATTTTTAGTTACATCTGATCCATACATTTCAAGTTGTCGGCAATTACCTCTTAAACCGCTTCAATCATTATCAGCAGAAGTGGTTGACCTGTTATTGCCTCCAGCTGGGCAAATATATGGAAATATTTTTCCAGAAGAAGATATTGATTCAACCTCAGAAAGTTCAGCAGACACAGATACAAATGAAAACTTTTCATCTGATGATGATGATGATGAAAGAAACTTTTTCTTGTAACATAATTTGTTATAAATAAATAATTTTGTACATTTACAATTTTTTATTATTTTTTAAATTTATATTTACTGTGACATAATTTTAATTTATCTATTTATGTATCACTGTACTCGTTTTCAGTTAATTATTTCGATAATCATTCTCAAGAAATTTGTTATTTTCTTTGCAAAACTTGATGATAAAATGTTTTAAAAAATAAATTATTGACTCTGATTATTTCTATTCTTGCAATTCATGTATAACAGAACCCAATTTTGTTATAAAATATTTTTTTGTTTAAAGTATAAGCTTTTTTCATGTCTGCATTCGCCATTTGAATATTTGAATTCGTATAACGGATTCATATTCAGCGACAACTAAAATCCCTGAGTAATAAATTTCAAATCAATTACTCGAGTTTTCGATTTTTGGCCAGCTTTTCGGGATTCGGCCCACTGTGCGGTGCGGTGCAGCGTTCAGTCACACTGATAGATACAATTGAGGACGCTGAACAGCGGTTCTGTCACATTTGACATTCCAGTAATATGATGCTGATCAGCATTAGTGTCCTTCAACGTGTTAACCTATTTAAACAACAAAAATTCTTCACCAAAGGGCGAAGTTCAGATCGTTCATAGACGAGCTGTTCTACCACTTAACCCAGAGTACAACTAAAATTTATTATTTATATTGAGTCGAAATTATTGAACTATTGAATCGAAATCCTAAATTATTTTATTGATTAAAGTGAAATTAAAACGGAATACGCATGTATAGTCCATTTACTTGACATCTGCACTGTCAGTGTCAAATTTTAAAAAAAATGTCTTGACTATACCTCAAAAATAATGTGTTTTTTATTAGACTGTACGGTAATCTATATATTTAAAACGTGAAGCGTTTTCTTTCGACATCTATTTTGAGACTTCCACCGGACCGATTTCGATAATTCTTTTTTTAAATGAAAGCCGTCACCGTGTAGATGTGCACAAAAGTCATAAATTGCAAATAACTGCATAAATTTTAGAGAAAAACCAAAATATATTAGCACGCAAGTGACGTAGCTACAGCGCGATAGCAGTGGAACAACGCCTGCTATATTATGTGAAACGTCAAAGTACATGTAGGTACAGTGACAGCGAATTTTTAACAAAATTTCAATCTTCTCTTTCGAAAAGTAGCGTGTATGAGTGAATCTTGACTGTACATCAGTTCATTATTAATCGAATGAGCCTACACTTCGCCCATTCTCATGCAAATTGGAAATGGAGAGTATCACACGATTACAGGTGAAAAGGATACAATAATACAAATTCCATCTCAACTAATTGCCAAAGAGGACATCATTACAGAATTATTTGGTAATAGTTTGTCAACTCTTGAGAACATCTTTAGTATCTCAAAATTCTCAATTTTAGCGCCAAAACACGAACATTGCGATGAAATTAACCACAAAATTACATATCTCAAAAACAAATATTTGAGTGTGATTACAATTGCAGATAGTGACGACATTTTACAATTTCTAGATCGTTAAATTTCAGTGGAATACCTCCACATTGCTTAACACTAAAAATAGCGGCAATTGTTATTCTCTTGAAAAAATTAATGTGTACTGGTTTAATAAATGGGACAGGATTAGTGGTACGCAATTTATACGAGAACTGTTTAGATTTTGAAGTATTAAATCGGCAAGCTACAGGCAGAAGAGTATTACTACCGCATATAGATTAAACACCTTCTGATATTACATTACCTTTTTGCTTTCGGCGAAGACAGTTTCCTGTACGCTTAGAATTTGCGATAACATTAATAAATAACAAGGACAAAGTAGGAATGTATTTCGCACAACGGGTATTTAGCCATGATCAATTATACCGTATGATCGAAAACTTTTAACCTCTAGAGGACTGTGGATTTAAAAAAAATTAAATTTATGTTGGCAGTGATGAGTAAAGCTACTTAATAATATAACCTATACAATTTTAACAGATAAACTTAACTTTTGCAGGATGTTTAATGCCGAGCACTAGGTGGTGCTGTGCATGGAAAATGCAGCAAATCATTTTGAACAGCTGTAGTTGTTTTTGATGTATTCAACAAGAATGTTTGTATTTGTTGAAATGACAATTTCTGACATAACCTTAAACTGACAGATATAAAATGCCAATGTAACTTTTACTACCACGACTGCCAAAAAAATTTTTTGACAAAATTCCACAGTCCTCTAGAGGTTAATAGTTTTCGATCATACTGTATGTAGCAATGTAACGGGTGCGTTGTTTTAAAAACTTAAAAATCAAAATTTTACCTAATGGATGGTGCCACACGTTAAACATTGTCTACAAAGAAGTTTTATAAGTTGCAAAATATTTTGCATTGGGTGGTTTTTTATTTACTGTGATTTTACTAGCTCGACGATGATATTTAAATGGCAGTTGCTCTGAAGATAAATATAAGTACGTATTATAACAGTGGTTTTTCAAAATAGAGTATCAGTCCAATAAGGACATATTGCCTGGAATTTACATAAGGGTTCACCTGAGAGGATATTCCAAGGCCGAATAGTTTTCCAAACTTCTGTTGAAACTTGGCAACGAAAACCTATGTCAAGCCGTGACAGATATCGCCAACCTCACTAACATAATATATTCCGACATCAAGAACATAACAGCCAAACCTGTGTCCTGGCTTCGAAAAAGGGCGATTATCACTCTGAAGAATTATAAGGCACTAGAAATCAACAACACACACCTCGGAGCCTTTCATTCTGAGGAGAAGATCTATCAGTCGATTAACACTGTGATGGAGGCATAGGACACAGTGCACTACCACCTTGAGTTTTTCCTCACTCTCGACCCTCCCGGTTTCTTCCAAATCGCCTACCTTTGAAAGTTAGAGCACCCATTATACTACTGAGAAACGTGAAGACTCCCAAACTCGACTGCAGGTAAATGCTCCGCATCGAAACGTTACTGAGGCCACAATTTTTATAAGTTTTGGAGAAAGGGAGACAGTCTTCATTCCTCGAGCACCCCTTATTCTTTCAGACTATTCTTTTTAATTTAAGAAATTGCAATAAACCGTCAAAACCTGCTTCACTATGTCGATCAACAAGGTGCAGGGGCAATCGGCTGAATCAGGCTGGGGTCAACTTGAGGGAAGACTATACAATATCGTCTACAGGCCGGAAATTGAAATTCGGCATATTAGATCGCTTTTTAAATTAGGTCAAATCAATTTCAGGCGTTTTCAAAAATAACTCCGGAAAGGGTTAAATGAGGTAGATGTGTTTTTCTAAAGATCGCCATAATACGGTAACTGCTAAAGGTAGAAAGTTGATTTGGCACAGTAGTTCGTTTTACACATCGAATCAAGTCATTTTCAGGATCTTTGGAAATGTATCCTCTCAAAGGGATTAAATGAGGTAGATGTGTTTTTCTAAAGATCGTCAGGAGATAGATACAGGTAGGAAGTTGAAATTCGGCATATTAGTTCGTTTTGCAAATCATGTCAAACCATTTTCAGGGTTTTGCAGAATGTATCTCCTGAAAAAAAGAGTTAAATGAGTTAGAACTGTGTTTTAAAGATTGCCGTAACGAGCGAACTAAAACAGACAGGAACCTGACATTTGGCATATTAGATCGCCAAATCATTTTCAGGGAATTTTGAAATTCACAGCAGAGGATGTTACGGTGTAAATAGTCTCTTAGCGGTTGGTACTGTGTGAACAAATCTTTAGTGCCGATATTCGGTTCGCGCGCATCGAAATTCGTTAGGTTGGCGATTATTTTTTTTTGGTGGTGCTCGGATTTTGCAAACTCATTGGGCTTCGGCCTTCGTCTCATTTTTACAGCAAAGCTAGCAGCTTGCACGGTTTTTCCCATTCTATAATCTGATGGAGGAGTTAGTCTGCTTTTGATTCTTTGTGTGTCCCACGCTGTTTGGCGGAGTTTTGGTGTAGAAGTGAATATTTGGACATTTAAGCCCGCGCCAATTGGCGGAGTTAGTTGCAAACAAGCTTCTGCAAATTCCGTACACATGGCCTATATTCGTGGGGCGAGTTATTTTGAAGTTTTATCCGCTTTCGCGTGAAGGCATGTCGCTTATTTAAACGATTTTCTAGCCGTTCCTACCCTACCAGCGGCCCTCAAAATTCTCAATTTTAGCCCTAAAAAACGAATATTGCGATGAAATCGACAACAAAATTATATCTCTCTTGCCTGAATATGAAAAACAATATTGAGTGTGAATACAATTATATCACTTAATGACATTTTATAATTTTCTATGAAACTTCTAGATTCGTTAAATTGCAGTGGAATATAACCACATTGCTTAACACCAAAAATAGGATCAATAGATATTCCCTTGAACATTTTAAATGTGTTTACTGGCTTAATAGTTGAGATAAGATTTATTTGAGAACCGCTTAGATTTGGTATTAAATGGACAAGCCACAGGCCAGGCTGAAGAGTATTATTACCGCGTATAGATTAACACATTCTAATATTGCACTACCTTTTTGCTTTCGGTAAAGGAATTTTTCTCTGAATTTGTCATTTTCCATAAAAATTCATAAATCATAAGAACAAACTGTGGATAAAGTGGGGAATATATCGTATTTGCCACAACCAGTATTTAGAAATGGTGAAATATAT
The DNA here is from genome assembly GCA_940337035.1 of Agriotes lineatus. Taxonomy (NCBI): domain Eukaryota; kingdom Metazoa; phylum Arthropoda; class Insecta; order Coleoptera; family Elateridae; genus Agriotes; species Agriotes lineatus. Next base: position 332 of record CALNHX010003350.1, on the reverse strand, counting down.
GTAGCCATATCACGTGTGAGTAGTTTTAAAAACTTAAACATTTAAATGTTACCTAATGGATCCTGCCACACGTTACAAATAAGTTTTATAACTTGCAAAATATTTTGCAACGGGTCCACTAGTATTTATTTAAACATTGTTGTCATACTTTTGCTAAAGAGGTATATTTTATTTGACCTATGCTAACAGAATGGAGCTAAGTGTCCGAAAACGATTTATAAGAAATAGCTCTATGCACCTCCAGAAAAAGCGCAGTGATGATATATTTTGCTAGTTTTTCACCACCCTGTATAGTTTTCAATTTAGTATTAATAATTTTACTATAAGCATCA